>JAHRHZ010000141.1:377381-404525 GCA_024137785.1 Ginglymostoma cirratum | reverse complement strand
CTGCTGTGTTCATCCAGCTCTACACCTTGTTATCTCAGATTCTCCAGCATCTGCAGTTCCTACTATCTCTGAAACAATTTTAACCCCACTGCGAAGCCTCTTCTAAGGATGCCTATCCTGGAGAAGTTACCCTCCTCCCTCCAGAAGAACCTCAGTGGATCTCTCTCCCACTGCAACTCTCTCATAATCTCTTCGGCCTTGAAACTGCTCAACCACGTTCTGAAGCAAACCAGGTTCTACAGCCACATCACCTTTCTTAGTGCCTGCCTACGGAACCAGATCATCCCCAATGGATTATAGTCCACATTCAGGCCTTCCCAATTTGGCCCCAACAGTGACAATGTCTACATTCAGAACATTGAGACCCTTCAGAAGCGTTTCTCCCTGCGACTCCTGAAGCACACACTCGCTGCAATGCGCCAGCATCTCCTGGCACTACAATCAAGTCTACCCGAGCTCAGAGCCTCCCTCTCCCAGACCTGCAAAGGACCTCTCCTGTTTTTTATTCTTCATAGGATCCACAACCTGAACTCACAATTCTACTCAGCTTTATTGGACACAAAAAACTGTAAGTACAGTAAACTTACTGGTGCCTACCACACAAAACAGGCCTACTCCACCTCCCAAAACCCCAACCCTACCCAGGACATTCCCCACAATGTAACCGCCGCCATTGGCCATGTGGTCACTGTCGGAGCACCCACGGATGACGTGAAGGGCCTAGACCCGAAACTTCAGCCTTCCTGCTCCTCTGATGCTGCTTGGCCTGCTGTGTTCATCCAGCTGTACACCTTGTTATCTCAGGTTCTCCAGTATCTGCAGTTCCTACTATCTCTGAAACATAAATTGTAATTATTGGTCGCAGTAGAACCTTTTTGTGAGTATGAATAATATGAGAAATTTGTGGCTAATCTCAGTTAATTGAAATATATGCCAGAATTTGATGATTTACTGAATATTTCTTGTTTGCTGATGTAACAGTAGAAGATGGTAGGTTATCTGTAAGTATCGTTTTCCTATAAAGTTTTATACCTTCAGTATCAAACCTCTAAAATGTGGATCAGAATGTTAGCTCTTCAGATAATGAATTCACAATCCTCTGAGGTCGCTGTAAATCTCTTTTTATCTCCAAGGATGCTGCCAGACTCATTTTGTTTCTCCAGAAACGTATGTCTTTGCCTTGGATCTCCAGCATTTGCAGCTTTTTTTTTTGTTTCACAGACACATAGACACAACAGCTTGAAGCACAACTTACTTAACAACTGAGCAGAGGCAGTAGTAAGACAAATAGGGAGGACAAGCACACTGTCTCTCAACTGTCCAGCTGGTTTTCCAATAAGATTCCAGTACCTTTACATAACACAGGAGCATAATAGGAGGTGAATCCCATTCTGGCAGGAAGTTTTCATCGGATTATTTCATCACAGCCAGTGCAAGGTGACACCTAGCCGATGCTTCAGGATTGCAATGTAATTGGCTGCTAAAGTTAAAATTTCTTTAAATCTATATGCATCAGATTTTTACTTATTTCCTAGGCAAAATTATCCATCATTTTCTAGTGTACTGTCCTTTGATGTATCTGACAGTAATGGGGGCCATCCATACCAAATGGGGAAAATATCCTGAACTCTTCCTCAACAGGGAGAAAAACGATGGCAGGCCCCTTGATATTGGAACTCCTTGCCACAGAGATCCATGGAAGTGGTGTGCGATGGAGAGAGTTCGTGTGGAAATTTAAGGCTGAAGTCGATCAGTAGGGGAATCTAGGATTATAGGAAAGGGCAGGAAATTAGAGGTGAGGAAAAGGCAATCAGCTTCTCATCTGTTTGACTGGTTGAGCAGGTTCAAGGGGCTCAACAAACCAGTCCTGTTCTTATATCTTATTGGCTGATGATCTCAAGTGAGTTTTGTCAATATTGTGAGAATCCCAGTTACGTGAAAGTAGTAACATTAGCAGATTAAGTACTATCGAGGGGGAGAACAATGGTTCTAACTGATTATATTCCATGAGTGTACAGTCTCCCTGATAAGAAGAAATTACATTTAAAAAACACTGTTAAAATAGGCTAAATTGTGAACAACATGCCCAATAGTAAACATTGGGCAGCAATGAAACCTTTTTGTGTATGTGAATAATGTAAGAAATCTGTGGCTAGTTTCAGTTCATTCAAATTCACATTGGAAATTGGCTCATTAACCACACATTTTTTGTTTGCTGATGTACCAGTGGAAGATGGAAGGCAATACTTAAGTATCATTTGGCATACAACCTCTAAAACCCTGATCACCATGTCAGGTTCTCAGGTAACGGATTCGCCCTTATCACTGTTCTTCAGTTTTGTAATTCCTGCTACGCTTTCCAATCAGTACAGCTTGTCAATTATTGTTTGCCATTTTTCATTAGGTACTGGTCTCATCTTTCCACAAGGAGTACACCTCCATATTGGTGCCACCGCTCCTAGAATACTTCATTGTATCCTTTGTTCTTCCTTGCTCAAACGCCAATCTTTGCAATCGTTAATCAATCTCAGATATCAAGTCATGATATGAATAACGTGTCGCTCTTGGAATAGAGTGGACAAAGTCAGAAGTCACAGCACACCAGGATATAATCCATCAGGTTGATTTGAAATCACAAGCTTTTGGAGAGCTGCTCCTTCGTCGGGTGAAGTCCATATACTTCAGCGTTCGGGGATATACTCTAATTAAAGAAGGATGACTGGTAATGCTTTAACCTGAGTATTTCCACGTCTCAGATGAAAAAAGAGGTCGAGAAGGAGAGTCCTTCCCAGTAACCTCAGACAATGAGCCCATGCTATTGGCATTAACTTGGCATTACAGACCAGCCATCCAAGCAACTGAACTAACCAAATAAAATATAAGGTGCAATTTTCTGTTAATTGTTAAAATCACTTTAACCATAATTGTTAAGCAGATTCCTTCACGTAGGGGATGTGTTTCTGACTTAAATTACAAACGAAAAATAATGGAAAGCAACACCATGTCCCATAATGAAACAATCGCCTTCTACCCATGAAAAACTGTTTCTGCAATCATTCATCAATTTCAAAGTTTTTTTGCATATGGTGGTAAGAGTTAGGTACTTGGTATATTCAAAGACAATACAACTGCATCAGTTGAGACAACGTTGTGAATATCCACCTTCTAATCACACTGTTGACACTGCAATCTTAATTTCGATTTCTTGCTGTTATCCCTCGTGTTTAAAAACCAGTATCATTTACGGGATGAGGTCGATGCTGGCTAAACCAGCATTTATTCTCCATCCCTAAATGCGCAGACAGTTTGAGAGTCAACCATATTGCTGAGAGCCTGGAATTGCATGTAGGCCAGACCAGGTAGGGATGGCAGTTTCCTTCCCTAAAGGACATTTCCAAAGCACATCGTTGTTACTGACAATCAATTCACAGTCATTGTTTGACTCTTGATTCTAAATTTTATATTGAGTTAAAATTCCTCTATCTGCTGTGGCAGGGTTTGAAGCCAGGCTCCCAAGACATGGCGTGGGTCTCTAGATTAATACTTCAGCTATAGTACCATGAACTATATTATACATACTATAGAAGTATACTATATGTCCACGCTTGTGCCATCTTCTTTGCAATCTGACTGAGAATGACATTTCATATTCTTACTCGAAAATAATTAAATTGTGTTTACCATTTAATACCATGTGCATTCAATCTTTGAGGGTCTTGGACTATCTTTTCATTTACTGTGACGTCAACAAGTTGTATATTTGACGAATGCATTTTTAGACTCTACTTTTGAATCTGATGTTTATCAAGTAGTGCTTACTGAAAATGTTATTGCAGACGATAGATTTCTTCTCATGGCAACTCGGTTCCTTTCACTAGTCACTTTAAGTCTGTTCCCATAGTATTCAAGCACACATTCATGAGAAAAAATATATCTATAATTTCCTTATGGTCTTCAACATTTGAGTTTCACTACCAAATTTGATGTTAGCTAACTATTTTCTCAGTGATGCAATCAAAGCTTCGCCAATCTATTCACTTATTTTAAATTCCACAAGGCTAAAACCTTTCTGAAAGGTCTGTTCTTCCCTCTGTAAGGCAATGAGGTTTTTCAGTACTTCTGCCAGAGTATTAGGCATCACAGCGTGGCTGGGGCATAATTGTTGCTTTTCTCAGATTTAACACAGCTTACTCATTATTGCCTTCCATATCACTAGTAATAGCTCTGAATATTCCATAAGCTTGAGCAAGTGCTTGGCAAAACTGTCCTGTCACCAAGGAGATGTGTAAAACACTTGATCACTGTGTTCCAATGTACTGATACTAAATCTGTGCCAAGATCTTTTTACAGCTTCAGCTCATTCACACTTCTAAACTGAATACTCTCACATAACTACTCTCCAAGATAAATAGTGGAAAAACATGAACCACGTTTCCCAATCCTACTCCCCAGTTACTGTTTATAAACTAGGGCATTCCATTTCTGTCACTAGCAATTATCGGAGAAAAATCGTTATCTCCCCATCGCTGGCTCATCTGAATTCCAGCTGTATAACCTGACGGATTCTCCCAACACATACCTGGCTGAAATCTTCTTTTAGATATTTTTTAAAGTTAATTGTGTGAGACTGGAGACTGGTTGGATACCTGAAAAGCACCGCACCCTGGACAATTAATAGAAATAACTATGTCAATCAAATATCAAGTTTCACTTCATATTAAGTGCCTGATTGTGACAATGAATTTTCCAACACATTCTATTCCTTGATAAAATAGGTATGCTGTCTGGCATTGGAAGTTGTCTGTGAATCACTGAAACAGTTGTTTCTACTGGCATTACGTAATTTAGCACATTGCAATGTCAGGGCTCTAGTGGTGCAATGGTAGTGTGCCTATCCCTGCATTGCAAGGTCTAGGTACAAATCCCACCTGCCCCAGAGGTGTGCTATGACATTCCTGAGTAAGTTAATTAGAAAAATAGGTTGTTTTTATTTTGAAATTAAATAATTTAGGATTCTTCTAACTCATGAGTTTCTCTGCCTCTGAGTCTGGTATTCAGAGGCCCAGTTTGAAACCACACCTTTTCCAGAGGTGTGTCATAACCATCACTGAAAGAGTCGATGGGCAGTATATCAATGGAATATCATTAATGCACCATTTAGAAAAGTGAGTTGTTCCCGTTAGTATTGTGCCCCTTCTACTGCGCTGGAAGAGCTGTGTTAAAGTCTATAGTTGTATAGCAACAACACTGAGCAAGTTGATGAGAAAGTACCTCAACATCTGTACTAACAGCTCTTGTGGTTGTGTTCCGACCTCCGAAGTCTTACCTGTTACAGACACTTTTTTCATCAGTTGACGTCATCATTTTTTCAAACCTCACATTCATTCGGGGAAAGGGATGATTAGACTCTGCCTAAGTGAAATGTAGTTCAAATGAGATTAAAAGAACAGGTGGGAATTCAAAGCAGAGGGAAAAAATACACTTCATGTATGATAAAGGTCAATGGCAAAGTAAGTCATTATTTCTGTTTATTTGCACTCGCCAGTGTATTAGTTTTATTGAAGTGTTCTACTTGCATTATTTGTAAGGTTTTATTTTGCAGTGGCATGTTGAACTACGAAGTAGCAGGTAACAGCATTGCTTCAGCCTCAAGAATGCACATGCTGCCTTGTAGGGAAAGTCCAGGCTGTTTCAGTTGTCCTGGATAACTGTTTGTACAGGACACATCATCACTTGCAGCAACTAAGGTCCAGATGTCGGTTGTTGGAAGGCTGCTTCAGTCTGCCTGTTATACCTGTGGGTTGAAAACTATGTGAATAGCATGTTTGTCGTCGTGGTCGCTCTGCAGCCTGACATTCTGCAGAGATTTGGTGACCACAAGGAGGAGCAATGGAACAGGTAGGAAGGACAGAAATCTAACGAGTTCATCCTGTTCTCCAAATAGTGTCAGGTTCTGAATATTTGGCAATTAATCAGGGAGTTCAGCCAGAAAGGAGTCATTTGTTTAAAGTTGTGTTCATGATAATTTTGAGAATTGTTTCATTGATTATTTAGTTATTATTTTCATATAATTCAATTCCATGCTGATTGCAAAACATGAGAGAATCTTACATTTATTATCACACATAACAGTACACAAAAGATCAAAAAGCTGGATACTCAGAAAATCTGCAGCAAAAACTTTTATTGTCTATACATCATGCAGTTTCTATGGAATGGGAAATCCATGTTAATCTTTCATGTAGATCATCCCACAGCAGAACTGGAAGTAACATGGAGTGTCAGAAGCAGAAGGGTGACCTTACATAAATTTATAAAATCAGGAGAGGCATGGATGGGGTGAATACCGAGATATTCTGACCAGGGTAGGTGAGTCCAAAACTGGAGAGCATATTTTTAAGGTGAGAGGGGAAAGATTTCAAAAAGACCAAGGGTCAACTTTTTTCACACCAAAGTTCATGCATGTATGGAAGGAGCTGCCAGAAGAAATGGAGGCTGATACAACTGTAACATTTAATAGACATCTGAGTGGGTATATGAATAGAAAGGTTTCAGAGGGATATGGAAAAAGTGCTGGAAGTGTGACTAAATTTATGTATGATATCTAATTCACATGGATGAGTTGGACCAAAGCTTTAGCTTCCATGATGTACAGCTCTACGACTCTATGAATCATTCCCGAGTCTAGGGTGGAACTTTACTCACAGGCTTCTGTATAATTTCACTGTGCTTTTCACTTCTTTACAGTAAACATTGTAACGATTGTCATCCTGTCTCAGGGAAAGTGTGGTCTCTCCAGATAGATTATGCGTTACTTGCTGGCCATGTCAGTGGCAGATCTACTCGTTGTTGTCCTAGATCTGATGTTGAGACATATTCCAATTGTTTTTAAGGAACAATATATTTTCCTAAAGTCTGTCCCTTTGTGCAATATCCATACTGTCCTGCTATATACAACTATTGATTGTTCTGTATGGTTCACTGTCGCTTTCACCTTTGATCATTTTGTAGTTCTTTGTTGCAGCAAGCTGAAAAGGAGTTACTGCACAGAAGGAACGGCGGCTGTATTTCTGGGAACAATGACTGCTTTGAGTGGTTTGAAGAATATTTTCTGGTATTTTATGTTTACAGGTTTGTACTGGCTTCATAAAGATCCCTGGTTTTGTAATGTATCAACAGGTGTTCAGTTCTCTTTGGTCTGGAGATCCATCAAGTTTTTCTATTACATACTAAACCAATTATCCCATTTGTCATTATTCTGCTGCTGAACACATTCACAGCAAAACATATTTTCATGAACACCAATGTCCACAAGAGACTCTGGACTCACAGCAATGTATGGAACGTCAGAGTTGAAGAATAGAAGAAGATCCATAATTTTACTCTTCTTCATCTCTGCTAATTTTATCCTATTGTGGTCAACGTTATTGATTTCCACATTATGGATGCGGATGATATTATTGGGATATGCTGTATGGATAGATCGATTTTGGTGAGATATTGGCTTCACGCTACAGCTTCTGAGCTGTTGCACAAACATTTGCATTTATGTTGTGACACAGAAAATGTTTAGAAATTAGTTGAAGAATGTTCTACGATATTTATTTATTCTAAAATTCCAAGCCATCCAATGATGTAATTATTCAATCATTGAGCCCATCGAGCAGTTTTTATTATACTTCACACTTGCTATAGTCAGCTTGAAATTTTTATTCATTAAAAGTCAGGAAATGTTCTTCAAAATGGCCATTTAGTAGGCTGTAAGGTCTGGTCCTTATTGTAGTTGAAGAAATCAAGTAATGCTCAATCACCACAGTGACAGGAGCAAGGATATGTCACATATGGTTATTAACGGGTGAAACAACTTATGCTGTGCAAAATAAATTGAGATACAAATCTGGTACTGGCACTCTTATTGCGATCTCCACTCATAATTGTTCTCCAAGGTATTTTATGGGTGAGGATCCCTGGATGGCATGCTAATGCTCAACAAGCTGTTGAGGCCTTTTGCCCATCATAGAGGTAAGAGAGTGATAGCCTCTTTCCTAACATGAGTAAAAGTAGCAGGTGAGCTTCTGTCACTCAGTATGAGCAACCATTGAGGGTAGGATATGTTCCTTCTGTACTTGGAGAGTTGTGAGAAGATCTGATCAAATTTTGTTTAAGCAATGGAGCTGGGACTGTATTTGCATTGTGATTGTATGGCCAGGTTCACATGACTGATGGCAGATTAGGAATTGCATCCATCTACTTCCTTGTTGAGAACTTTTGAATGCTTCGTTGCTCATGATATTGTAGGTGATACACGGTTCCATCCCCATGGTGCATAGATATGCAAAAGGGGACAATTCTCAAGCCAGCGGCCATGTCAGCTGATGCCATTCCCAAAACACTCAATCAATAAGGGTCAAAAGGGAAAGCATCAACAGAAACCACGCCAGCTGACAATCTCCATTATAAACAGAATAACAACAACTGCAACTGGAATAAGATAGAATAAGCATGGAAACTCGTGCATCTAAACCATCGGAATTTAAGTAATATCTAACCTTCATAGTGTGGAAAGATATAGAATCCATGGTAATGCTTAACAATACTATATAGTTGTTAACATTCCTCAATACGAGGGAGAGCAAAAAAACATAGTATAAAAGGTTCAAGGGTTGGTTAAGTAAAGTACACGAGTTTTGCAGAGTTCTCCAGCTTAGTTACATTGAAAACAACGCAGAAATATTCCATATCACACAAATCCTGGGAAGAATCAGAGATAAAAAGCAGTAATGATTAAAAGAGCTAGTTTTGGAGCGCACCACATACAAACATCAGATTGAGGAAAACTTAGAATTGAAGAGGTACAGAAGAATATGTTTAGCATGAGGCCTGGAATCAATTTCACTCTGTTAATGAGTTTTTGAAATGTTGAGATATCACTCAATCTATCCCTTGATCGCTTTTCAAGTGAAACATTCCTTCAAGACAACAGAAAGACAGATTAGGCTTAATGAGGCACCTATTTTATTTCTTCTTAAAACTTCAATGCCAATCCCTGCCATTTTGCAATATTTTATCCAATATATAGTTTTCACACTCTAACTGGGATATGAGCTGCGTGCAGTTATAAATGTTGATTCCACCCAAAACTCACACTGAGCACAATCTACACGAGCTGTCTTTCCTGCTCTCTTCTATCTGATCCTATTCAAACCAGGCATAGGGTTTAAAATATAATCTCCAGTGTCCAGTGGCAACAACGATCCTGATGAAGCAACATTCTGGGGAGATTTACATCAGTGTTAGACTCCTTGCTCACTATTCCATTAAGAATGAGCAGACATTTATTTACAAAAGCAGTTGGATCGTTCACATAGATGGCATATCTGGAGCCTAGCCAGCTAGTCCTACTAAGGGAAGTGTACAATGAAGAGGGTAGGTCAGCTTGTGGACTCACTGACTGCCTCACAGACCACAAATTAATTCCATTGATGTTGAGGAAAAGCTGATCCACCAATATGGTCTTTGGTGACATAATCCCTTCTTGGAGGCTGAGGGAGTCTTGTGGGTCAAGAATTTTTCAACCTTTCTGTCTCTATTCTAGTCCATTCCCTTATGTTCTGTTTTTCTCATGTCACTCTATCGGTACCAGATGAGCTAAAATTGACGATGATATTCAACAGCCGCTTGACCTTGAATGAGACCTGTGAACATTCCTTTCCATCCAGAAGATCATGCACAATAAGTTTGTTTGTTTTCTGTACTTGCTGTACACTGTATACACTGTATAATAGGGTGAGTTTCAATCCAAAACATTGGACTTAAACTCAGACCGGGATTGTGAATTGTACAAGGAATCAACATACGCTTCCAGATCAGACATCGATCAAGGGGGCCCAGAAAGGCAGAAGGGTATGAGACTTATTGCTCTCCTTCTTTTCCACTTTTTTTTATTATTACTTAATAGTTCATATTTACACAAATTACTGTTGTCAAATCTTCACTTAAGAACATTTAATCTAATTCAAAATGAACACTTGTCTACACTCTGTAATCCAAGACACTATCTTAGCTGTGCTCTCTCCCTTAATACCTGTCTGCATCTTTTGCAATGGTACAATTGACTGTCACTCGCGATCCATCAATTTCTGTAGATCGATGTCAGCTTTTCTAAAACCCTTCCTCTTTCTCCTTTTCACATTCACTTTCTGTTTTTCTCTGTGATTTACATATGCTTGATGTTTCTCTGGGTAGAAGCAAAGACCAGCATGTTGATAGATGATCATGAGGGAGGGTGAACTCAATATTGGTATTAGAGAGAGGGAATACCAGGCTCAGTGGAAGTAGTCACAGAGCCTTGGCTGTGCTCAGGTAGAAATGTAACTAGGGCTCTGGGAAGGGGGATTACAGCTCTTGGCAAAGGAAATGGAGTTTCTAAACGATGAGGTTGCATGGTTCGCAAAGAGCACAGGATCATGGAGATCAGGCCAAGAACTCAGGAGGGGTGTTGCTGAGTGCAGACAGGAATGCATGGAGGATATCAGAGCCTTTCACAAATATTGCAATTCTGTTGTAAATTGGACCAAGTTTAAAACTATGCAAGATCAAAATTCCAAATTGGTTGCTTTTCTAAAGAAAAATGAACTGTTTGGATTGAAAGTTATTTTGCAACCTCATGACTGATGTAAATAATCCCTGACTGTCCTAAACTGCTCAATTAAACTGATTGAATGAAGTGTAGGTAAGTCGCTAGTTGACTTGGAAATCTGGCCATGGCCTGAGGTACTGAGGAGGGGGTGAGAAAATGTTGAACCTTCTCAGATTGCATGGGAAGCTGCCATAGAGGTCTGAGCAGGTGTTGGGAGTGGAAAAGGTATGGGCCACAGTGTCCAAAACAAAGTCACCCCTGCAAAAAGCTAACAAAGGAAGAGTGGAGGGGAATATGACATCCCAACTGGAGGTGGTGCAAATGTTGGCCAGTGGTCATTTGGAGAAGAGACCTGGAAGTTATCGGCCATGATCTTAAAGAATTATGGGGCAAACTCGTGGTGTTGAATGGTCCACTTCTGCTATGGTTTTTTGTGCTCTTACATTCATTCTTACAGAAAATTCAACACTGCACAAACATACCTAAAACCATCATCACAGTAACAACATCCAATAAGCCATTTCTGATAATGCCACCTCCACAGCCCTATATACACAAAATACTACATACATCATCTCCCAAACCTTCTCTAGACAGTGTCCTTGTCATATTCACAGAGACATCCGTCACAGTGTATGAATGGCAGCCACCAGATTTCATGGCTACCAGCCCTTTCCTTCCCGAGAGCATTGTGTTCCCGTTTCTCCTGCAGGGGTACTGGGTGAGAATGTGACAAAGAAGTTATTGTCATGTGAAGAAGCAATTCAATCTATCCAGTCTGAAAAAGAATGACCTCTTTAGCAAACCTGGGCACACATCCTGCAAGAAGGAGGAACACTGCACAATCAGCGTTCCATACATGTTTTCATTCTAAAGGTTTGAGGGGTTGTAGTAGGATAGACGCACATAGTGTCTGGAAGCATGACTCAAATTGTCAGGATGAAGCAGCATACTGAAACAACTGAGTCACTTCAAATATGTGTGCTTGAAATCTACTGTGGTGACAGTGCAGTGCAAACAACATTCATGATATTGTGCTTGCGAAAAGGGATATTTTGCAGTCAACCCAGGAGATTATGTCCCTCCTCTCACTGACTACCTCCTCCAGGAATTCGAAGGGTCTGTCCATGCAACTTGGAGTTGGGGTGCCCTGGATTTCCTGAATGTTTCGCCTTTCAACTGGCCTGACACTAGATTAGATCAATCACATGTACCATCAGCAGTTGGACTATATTTGTGATATATCATTAGATTTGAGGGATGACATTGAGTGAGGAGTAGTCTGTCTCACAGTAATGGGTCCCTTAAAGGTGAAGTATGATGCATCATTGTTGTATGAGTGCCGAAGGTCATGGAAATACAATATGTAGTCACCCTCTAATGTGTGGTAGTACTGAGAGTGGTCATGAAGTTATTCAGTGTCAGGGATCTGCTGATGTGGTTTGTACAACATGAAAGTGTTGTGGGACATGAATTTGATGTCTGGACATGGAACGTGAACGCTGATTTGTATGACTGTTCCTGCTTGAGGAGCTGTGTTTGGAGCGGAGCCATGTTAAGTCATCAAATGCGAAAAATAGCAAGGAAAGCAGAGAAAATCTGTTCCGGCTCCTCAGAGTTGAGTGTTCACAGGCTCAGCCACATTTTGATCCTAAGAATGTTCATTTTGAGACAATTTTTAAAATGGACACAAGCTATCAACATCCAGTGATGTCAACAATGAGAGGACGTATTCACTAGTGAATGTTCAAACAGATGTCCTGACCTGTCTGGACATGTAGTCCAACAACTTTCAAAGAAACTGAGATGTTGGTGAATGAGGGGCTTTGTGAGGCCATTATAAATAATGGACAATTCTCCGAGAACTAGGAATCGACTCGACTCTCATATCTGGCTCCACAGCTTTCTGACACACAGACGAAAATCATTGAAAATGGACAACTCCACAATAACACTCAACACTGCAGCTTCGCAAAGATGCATTCTCAGCCACATATACCGCCTGTGCACTAATGACTAAGCTGCCAACTTTCAAATGAACGCCATGTATAAGTTTGCTGACGACAGAACCATCATGGGGCCGATATCAAACAACAAAGATGCAGAATACAGAAAGGAGATAGAGGGCTTGGTGACATATGATAACAACCCCTTTGTCAATATCATCAAAACAAAAGAACTGAGCATTGTCTTCGGAAAGAAAGGAGGAGAACACGCCTCCATCTGCGTCAATGGTGCAGAGGTTGAGAGTGTTAGGAGTGTCAGGTTGCTAGGAGTGCCCAAAACCAACAACCTGTCCTGGACTTGCCACATAGTTGCAACGGTCAAGAAGGCACAACAATGTCTTTTCTTCCATAGGTGTTTCCTCAGGAAATTCAGCATGTCCACAAGGACCCTCATCAAATTTTACAGATGCAGCATAGAAGCTTTCTATCTGAGTGTATAACAGCCTAGTAAGGCAACCGCTTTGCCCAGGACTGTACCAAACTGCGAAAGGTAGTGTGCACAGCCAGACCATCATGGAAGCCAACCTTCCATCCATAGATAACAGGGTGTAGAGCTGGATGAACACGCAGGCCAAGCAGCATCAGAGGAGCAGGAAGGTTGACGTTTCAGGCCCAGACCCTCCCCCATTTACATGGCTGTAAGCTGTGAAAGGCTACCAACGTCATCAAAGACCCATTCAACCCCACGCCGCCAAATGTCTTCTTTCAGGCAGAAGATACAGAAGCTTGAACACACACTCTAGTTTCTGGAGAACAAAAGTATGACCAGAATTAGATTAGGGCCAATCAAGGACAGTAGTGGGAAGTTGTGCATGGAGTCCGAAGAGCTAGGAGAGGCGCTAAATTAATATTTTTCGTCAGTATTCACACATGAAAAAGACAATGTTGCCGAGGAGAATACTGAGATACAGGCTATTAGACTAGACAGGATTGAGGTTCACAAGGAGGAGGTGCTAGCAATTCTGGAAAGTGTGAAAATAGCTAAGGCCCCTAGGCCGAAAGGGATTTATCCTAGGATTCTCTGGGAAGCTAGGGAGGATATTACAGAGCCTTTGGCTTTGATCTTTATGTCATCATTGTCTACAGGAATAGTTCCAGAAGACTGGAGGAGAGCAAATGTTGTCCCCTTGTTCAAGAAGGGGAGTAGAGACAACCCTGGTAATTATAGACCAGTGAGCCTTACTTCGGTTGTGGGTAAAGAGTTGGAAAGGATTGTAAGAGATAGGATTTATAACCATCTAGAAAGGAATAATTTGATTAGGGATAGTCAACACGGTTTTGTGAAGGGTAGGTCATGCCTCACAAACCTTACTGAGTTCTTTGAGAAGGTAACCAAACTGGTGGATGAGGGTAAAGTGGTTGATGTGGTGTATATGGATTTCAGTAAAGCGTTTGATAAGGTTTCCCACTGTAGGCTATTGCAGAAAATATGGAGGCATGGGATTAAGGGTGATTTAACGGTTTGGATCAGAAATTGGCTAGCTGGAAGAAGACAGAGGGTGGTGGTTGATGGGAAATGTTCATCCTGGAGTTCAGTTACTAGTGGTGTACCGCAAGAATCTGTTTTGGGGCCACTGCTGTTTGTCATTTTTATAAGTGACCTGGATGAGGGCGTAGAAGGATGGGTTAGTAAATTTTCAGATGACACAAAAGTCGGTGGAGTTGTGGATAGTGTGGAAGGATGTTGCAGGTTACAGAGGGACATAGATAAGCTGCAGAGCTGGACTGAGAGGTGGCAAATGGAGTTTAATGCAGAAAAGTGTGAGGTGGTTCACTTTGGGAGGAGTAACAGGAATACAGAGTACAGGGCTAATGGTAAGGTTCTTGGTAGTGTGGATGAGCGGAGAGATCTCGGTGTCCATGTGCATAGATCCCTGCAAGTTGCCACCCAGGTTGATAGGGTTGTTAGGAAGGCATATGGTGTGTTAGGTTTTATTGATAGAGGGATTGAGTTTCAGAGGCGTGAGGTCATGTTGCAGCTGTACAAAACTCTGGTGTGGCCGTACTTGGAGTATTGCGTGCAGTTCTGGTTGCCACATTGTAGGAAGGATGTGGAAGCATTGGAAAGGGTGCAGAGGAGATTTACCAGGCTGTTGCCTGGTATGGAGAGAAGGACTTATGAGGAAAGGCTGAGGGACTTGAGGCTGTTTTCATTAGAAGAAGAAGGTTAAGAGATGACTTAATAGAGACATACAAGATGATCAGAGGATTAGATAGGGTGGACAGTGAGAGCCTTTTTCCTCCGATGGTGATGGCCAGCATGAGGGGACATAGCTTTAAATTGAGGGGTGATAGATATAGGACAGATGTGAGAGGTAGATTCTTTACTTAGAGAGTAGTAAAGGTGTGGAATGCCCTGCCTGCAACAGTAGTAGACTCACCAACTTTAAGGGCATTTAAATGGTCATTGGAAAAACATATGGATGATAAGGGAATAGTGTAGGTTAGATGGGCTTCAGATTGGTTTCACAGGTCGGCGCAACATCGAGGGCCAAAGGGCCTGTGCTGCGCTGTAATGTTCTATGTTCTATGTTCTATGTTCTAATGAATGGACTCTCTGACTTCAAATAAAGCTCATTTTACTTTTCGTTCCTGATTTACAACACTTGCAATTATTCAGGTTTTTATTTAGTATTTAACTCACTGCGTCATCTCTTCTAAGCATGCCTACATTGAAAAAGTTCTGTTCCCCTCTCCGATGGGATTTCCATTCCAATCATTCCTCTTGTCCACGTACATGAATTTCACTGTCACACCTGGTGTTTGACCAGGTATTTGCTAAAACTTGGTTCTGAGGAAGGGTCACCAGACCCGAAGCATTAACTCTGATTTTTCTTCACAGATGCTGCCAGATCGGCAGAGCTCTTCCAGCAACTTCTGTTTTTGTTCGTCATCTTGCTAATGTCAAACTTGCCTACTTACCCTGTGCAATGTAATCTGTGTGCCTCGCTGACGTTTTGGTACCTCTCTTCTTTGAGGATGTGAATATTTGTTTCGCTCCCTCCTACAGTGAGTTGTTTAATTGTCCTTCATTATTCACCACTGGATACTTTAGTGCTCTAGAACTTAGATCTGATCTGTTCATTGGGCAAAGTGCATATTTTGTTGCAGCATTATCATGTTGCATCAAATGGCTCACAGCATCTTTTAAAGCCTGAGCCTTGAATTACTAAGCCTGTTAAAAGTCTATCATATTTTGCATAGCAATTGTTCTACTCATAGAGTCACAGAGATATACAGCATGGAAACAGACTAATTGGCCCAACTCTTCATAGTGACCAGTTCTCCCAAACTAAACTAGTACGGTTTGTCTGCGTCTGGCCGATATCACTCTGAAACTTTCCAAAACATGTACCTGCCCAAATATTTTTTTCAATGTTGTAACTGTACCCGTCACTTCTTTTGGCAGTTCATCCCATATTCGAAGCACCCTTCAAGTGACAAGGTTATCCCTCAGGACCCTTTTAAATCTTTCTCTTCACGCCTTAAAATTATGCCCTTTAGTTTTGAACTCAACTACCCTTGGAAAAGATCATTGCTATTTAAAATGTCTGTGCCTCTCATGATGTTATAAACCTCTGTAATGTCGCCCCTCAACCGCTTACACCCCAGTAAAAGACGTCCCAACCTAATGAGACTCAAGACAATGCTGAGAATCATCACTTTGAACATGTGGCTTCGATTCCATGGTGTTACTGGGGAGGACACTCCAATTGATAATGTCATGGCCAGATGCATCTGAGAGATGCAGTTTGGTGAGACTGTGATTAAGGATGTTCTGTAGTTTTTCTCTTAAGCTCAGTCCTTTACAAAGTACCAGATACCCAGGCTGACAATTCTACACTTTAGAACTTGACTGGCTCAGTCAGCAATGCTGCTGCCAAACCTCTCTTGCTGTTGAACTTTGAAGTCCTCCCTAACCAGAGTACATTCTGCGTCCTTGCCACCCTCAGTACTTTCTGTAAGTGACATTCAATATGGAGGAACACAGAGACATGAGCTTAAGGGCTGTGCTCTGTGGTAATCGGCAAGAGATTTCCTTGCCTATATTAAACAGGATGCCATGAGATCTCTTGGAGTTCACTGTCAATGTTGAAAACTCCCGTGACAACTACTTCTTGAGTCTGTGCCTAGGTGGCCAACCAATACTAGGTCTGAAATGTTATTGGGATAACATTCCATTGATTTCTATATTCTCTATAAATTAATGCTCTTTACCTGCTTACACAGAGATATGCAGGCACTGCCTTAAAACTTCCTGCCCAACTAGAATTAGGTGTAAAACTTTGTAAATCCTTATCTTCCTATACGTAAGTAGAAAAGACACTGCCTTAAGCTTCCTGCCTGAATAAAATTAGATATAAACTTTGTAGATCTTTATTTTCCTGCACAGGGGTATGCGGAAGCTGAACAAATAAGATTAGGTGGCAACGTTTGTAAAGGTGTGAGACTTCTGAAATCCTGTAAAGTATGTAACTTCTGTTTCTGCTAAAGGGGCCAGGGCACGGACTTTTGTTCAAGCCAGACACTTCGGCAGCTTGAAACTACATTCTGTCACTTCAGCAACTTGAAATCGCCTCTTGCCGTTAGCAGTAACTTCGCGAACGATCAATACTGTATCCTGCTCTCTTTATGTTTTCGATGTAGTAATTGTTTGTGTTATCATGTCATTGTCCGATGTAGTGATTATTTCATGTAACATGCCATTGTGAGATGTAAAATTGCTTTATGTGCTATGCACTCAATAAGGTATAAAAAGTGGGGACTGCCCGCTGCTCAGGGAGAATCGCTTCCGAGACTCTGCACTCTGTGCCGGGTTGAGTACAGTGATCCTCCACAGCTTGTACTTGCTCTGTAATAAAGGATTTGTGTTTTTCTAAACAGGCCAGTGTCTTGTTATTACCTCAGGTCCGTGAGGGTCTCCGAAAACGAACTTAACAGGTCTGCTATGAAAGTGATACATGGATGATATGCGAAGGAGATGCTGTTGTCTGGGTTATTTTCTGTGATTAAAGACTCCATGACTGTGGGTGTCCTTATTAACGATAAATGAACTCAATGTGAGTCATAGAGTCATACAGCACAGAGACAGGCACTTTGGCCCAAACTGGACCGTGCCAACCAAACTATCCATCCACGTTAACCCCATTTCCCTGCACTTGGCCCATACCTTTCTAAACATTTACAATCTATGTATTCACAGAAATGACTTTTCAATGTTGTAAGTACCTGCCTCAACCACTTCTGCTGGCAACTCATTCCATATGCATACCACCTTCTGTGTAAAAAAGTTCACCCTGAGGTTCACACTTATCTATATTAAACTGCATTTGGCATTTCTTGGCCCACTTCCCATCTGATCAAGATCCTGCTGCAATTTCTGATCACTTTCCTCTCTGTTGATGATACCGCCTATTTGATTGTCATTCGCAAACTCACTAATCATCCCTTGTACATTCTCACCCAAATCATTGTCATAGATAACAAAGAGCAATGGGCCCAGTACCGACCCTTGACAGGCCTCCAGCCTGATAATCACCCTTCCATTATTACTCCCTGTTTCCTACCTTCAAGCCAATTGTGTATCCAATTTGCCAGCTTCCTCTGGATGCTACGTGATCTAACCTTCCAGAGCAGCCTGCCATGTGGAACCTTATCAAAGGCCTTACTGAAATTCATATAGACTATGTCTACCACCCTGCCTTCATCAACCTTCCCAGTCATTTCCTCAAAAAATCCAACAAGTTCGTGAGGCTTGCCACAAGAAGCCATGCTGACTACTTCTAACCAAGCACATTCTTTCCAAATGCACGTGTATCTTATCTCTCAGAATCTTCTCAAGTAACTTGCCTACCACAGATGTTAGGCTTACTGGTCTGTAATTCCCAGCTTTATTCTTTGTAGCTCTTCTTGAAAAAGGCCACAGCATTTGATATCCTCTGGTCTTCTGGGTCCTCAACTATGGCTAATAATGATGCAAGTATATCAGATAGGGCCCCCGCAATTTCTTCTCTAGCCTCTTGTAGGGTTCTTAGATGCATTTGGTCAGGTCAAGGAGATTTATCCACCCTGATACACGTTAATACTTCCAACACCTTCTCTACTGTGATATGGACTCTCCACGAGATATCATCACTAACTTCCCCCAAGTCTTCAAGTCTTTCTCCATGGTAAACTAAATATTTATTGAGGACCTCACCCATCTCCTTTGGTTGTCAACATGTCAGCATTGGTCCTTGAGGGGGCCTATTCTCTCTCTAGTTGTTCTTTTTTCCCTTAATATACTTAAAGAATCTCTTCGTATATGTCAAAATCTTCTCAGCCAAAGCCATCTCATGCCCACTTTTCACCCTTCTGATTTTCTTCTTCAGTAAACTCCTGTATCCCCTTTCTACCACCAGGGATTCCGTTGATTCCAGCTGCCTGTACCTGGTCACTGGTCCCAAAGCCCTCCCCACTGTCACCTCAGTCACCTGTCCTGCCCTCTTTCCCAAGAATAGGTCAAATTTTGCCCCCTTACCGAGTAGGACCCTCTTTCTACTGTTTCAGGAAAATTTCCTGAACACTATTATCACATTCCACACCATCTATGCCCTTAACACTGTGGCAGTCCCAGTCTATGTTGGGAAAAGTAATCCCCTACTATGACAACACTATTACTCCTGCAAGTCTCCCCAGTCTCCCGGCATATTTGTTCCTCTAATTCCCGTTAACTATTTAGAGACCTACAGTACAAACCCAGTAAGGTCACCGTCACTTCTTTATTCTTTAGCTCCACCCACAAAGCCTCACTGGATGATCTCCCAGTCATTTCATCTCTGACCAATGCTGTGATACCCCCTTTAATCCAAAATGCAAATCCCCCTCCCCTCTTTCCTCCACCTCTGTCCCACCTCAATCACCTGCACTCTAGCACATTAAGCTGCCAATCCTGTCCCTCCCTTAGCCATGTTTCTTGAATGACTATAATATCCCAGTCCCATGTACCTATCCACGCCCTGAGTTCATCAGCCTTACCTGTCAGCCCTCTTGCATTGAAATAGGTGCAAATTAATCCAACAGGCATTCCTCACTCCCAGTCATGTTCCAGCCAGACCTGTCTCTTCAACTTGCTATTTCTGATTACTGTATCTCCTTCCATCCTCACATTTGCCTCTATGCTCTTGAGGCTTCCACACCCTTCCAACCTATTTAAAACCCTCCCTTGTAGCACTAGAAAATCTGCCCACCAGTACATTGATACCCCTCCAGTTTGGGCGCAACCCATCCCTCTTGAACAGGTCACCTCTGCCACAGAAAAGATACCAATGATCGAATAATCTGAAACCCTGCCCCTTGCACCAATTCTTTAGCCATGAATTTATCTGCCATATACTCCTGTTTTTACCCTTGTTAGCATTTAGCACTGGAGGTAATCCAGAGATTACCTTTGTTGAGGTCCTGGTTTTTACATTTTTTTTCCTAGCTCTCTATCATCACTCCTGTGTGTATTTTTTTACTTCATGGCTTGCTATTGTGGTTTTGCCATTGAAAGATAAATCACAACCATAATAAGAGAGCAGTTTCAATGGTTCTTATTGTTCAGTTGTGTATTTCATTTTACATTGCTCCCCAGTATCAGAATTCTCACAGTTTCTTGTCAAATCACAGATTGCTTCAGCACATATGTCTTTTCAGCCCAGCATTTCCATGCTTACCCTTTGACAGTGCTATCCAATTTGACACAATCAATGGCTCTTTCCCATTAACCTGCAGTCGTTCCACCTTTATGTGTTTATCCCATCCCCTTTCATAAGTTGTTCTTCATTCTGCTCATTCTGGAAGCCTGGTCTCCCTGACTACAACTCACCATGACAGAATATTTTCCCCTGTCTCGCTGTTTTGGTTAATTTGTTGATTCTGTTGATTCTGTGTCCTCTGGTTACGTCTCATGACACAGCTGGAAGCAGTTTCTCCTTATTCACCCGATGGATATGTTTTAGGATTAGGAATAAACAACTTATGTGGAATCCCTTAATTGCACCTGCTTGAGGGAGAACAATTCCACCTTCATCAGTCTCCACGTAAAAATGTCTCAATTTAATTGCCTTTTTCTTCCCCTCTGAGTAGACAGATGAGGTGTCTGTAGCTACGTTGGCATTTCCTGCTGCTAGAGTCATGGATCTTGCTCTGCATTAATGGAGGACCGTCAAAGCTTTGTACTTGTGATCATTCTTTAGATATGCCAAGGGAATCAATGCTAGACTCCACCTACCCTTCCCTTGCAAATGCTTTCCCTTCAAGTATGTAACTAATTCCTTCCTGAAGATTATTATTGTTATCACTTAGTGAACGAAAGTCCCCCTCACTTGCCGAGTTGAATATCATTATTCCGTATGTTAGCATTTGTATGATGCACTCCTCAGTAAGATACAGCATTGCACATGTCTGTCAAGAATGGCATGATCGTTTGGCATTGAGGCCCCAGAAGAGGAGGTTGGTTACAGGAGCACTCTTAAAGTAATAATCAAAAAATACATACTTTAGGAGCCATGTTAGGCTTCCTGGTAAATTTGCAGAGCTGTTGAATCTTCCAAGGGCAAATCTGGATGGCTTTTGGTGAGTTCAAGGTCTTTGGGGTTTACACTCATTTGGGGTCCTGATAGAGTTGTATATGTCAAGACAAGCCCATGATCAATTTGGGGATATGTCAGGGCGTCAGCCATAGGGCTTAAAATTGAATTGTTGGTGACTGGGTGCCAACTTTGCCTCATGATGTAAGGACCCTGACTGGTAAGTGAGGCTGTCATATTAGAGTCATGGAAAGTCTGTCAAGTGGTGTATTGGATTTGAGATGGTTTCATATCAGGGTCAATGCTGGTTCAGTGTCAGGTTAGCAGCGGTTTAAGATTGGATTTGTATCAGAGTTCATGTGCAGTCATGTCAAGGTCACAGTTAGATCATGCCAGGGTCAGAGGGAGGTCATGTCAGGGTCAGGGGTACTTGTTTAGATTGTAAAGAGGTCTGTTTTGTGTTGGGGTGCAATATTATTTGAGTAATACACAAAAGAAACTCTTTTGAAACACTCTACACCTACTTCATTGATATACACCAGCTCTTGGTCTCAGACTATTTTCCACCACCTGCTCACTACAATCATGAATCAATATTTCGAAAGTCTTGCAATGACATGCTCCCCATTGGAAGGTTTGTACTCTTCAACACCTGAAAAGAAAAAAAACCAAATGGGTAAATCTGATTTTGGTAGGATTTAACTTCAGCAGATAATGATTGTTAATGATAGTCTTGCAGGATTAGAATAGAATGCAACACACATCCACTGGCAAAAATGACATTGGGAAACAGAACATTGCAGAGTCACTGTTAAAGGGGCAGAGCAACCTGGAATGTCAGTATTGAACAAATGCTGCACTTCTGGAGTGGTTAGATGGCTCAGTGGTCAGCACTGCTGCATCATGGTGCATCATGCTGCGTCACGGACCTGGATTCAATCCTGCTCTTGGGCAACTGTCTGTGTGGAGTTTGCACATTCTCCCCATGTCTGTCTCTGTGTCGGTTTCCTCCTGGTGCTTTAGATTTCTCCCCCAATCCAAAGATGTGTAAGTCAGGTGGATTGGTCATGCTAATTTTCCCAGAGTGTTCATAGATGTGTTAGCCATGGGACATGTATGGTTGCAGGGAAGGGACGGGCATGGGTGGGATGGCTTTTAAGGGTAGGTGCGGATTTGTTGGGCCTATGTGTCTGTTTCCACTTTGGAGGGTTCATACTCAGGGAGGACTGTAATGTCACAAGGACTATATTGAAGGAGTGTCGTACCCTCAAGAGTTCAGCCCTGTGCGAGCACTGCAATATGAAATGGGCAGAATTGATGGAATCATGTAATAAGTGGCAATAATTGAGAATCAATGCACTCTCCGAGGATCAGCTGAATGAACTCTGCAAGGTCAGAAGAGCAGTTCGAAGGAAGAGTTGCACTGTCAAAGTTTGGGTACTGAGGGAACTTTAGCATTTTAGATAATCAATGCTGAGGGAGCTGAATACTGTCAGAAGAACTGCATTGTCAGTTGATCATGACCAAGGGAGCTCCATACTGTCAGATCAACACTATGGGATTTTTTGCACTGCTATCTTGCCTATACATGGGGTGGACTGCTCTGTAGGAGTATCCCAGTAGTCGGTGTATGTGGAGTCATTTTCAAAGTGTCCAGAGCAATATACATCCCTCCATCAACATCAGCAGATGTATTCATATCTTTATTTATCACATTGATCAGCATGGAATCTGATGTGTACTGAATTGATGTCAATGATTTTGATTTTATTACACCTCAATATTGGGCATTCACAGTTAGCAACACGTGATGTAAAAATGAGCCATACACAATTTCTTTCTTACCAACAGGAATTGGTGTTGTCCCATTCAGAAACTGCCAATAGGTCCATTTTTGAGCTTTGGTTGGAATGCCACTGATGGTGGTGATGAAGGGGCCCAAGGAAGTAATTTTATACGTGAATCTGAATCAGGAGAACAACAACAATATGTAGGAATGATGGGTCCAGAGGCAAACACAGATACTCACACTTCACATAATCTACTAGGCCCAGGCAACTGATTCCTGAATATGAATCGTCTGCGAACATGGTGTCAGCCAAAAACAGCTCCTGCAAAGTTACATAGGCAGAGACTGGAAATAGTCTCAATATCAAGATCTTTCACAAACAAAAACAGACGTTGCTGGAAAAGCTCAGCAGGTCTGGCAGCATCTGTGAAGAAAAATCAGAGTTAATGTTTCAGGTCCGGTGACCCGACCCTTCAGAGGAAAGGTCACCAGACCTGAAACATTAACAGTGATTTTTCTTCACAGATGCTGCCACACCTGCTGAGCTTTTCCAGCAACTTCTGTTTTTATTCCTGATTTACAGCATCAGCAGTTCATTTGGTTTTTATCAAGATCTTTCACTGTTCATTTCTATCTCATTCGGCCACTATCTCGAATATGTGTATTTTCTCTCAGCTTCTCTTTCCTTTTTCTTTCTATTCCACTTCTGCTTATATTTGAACTGGAATCTGTATCCATGTGTGTCTCTCTCATCCTGTAGTTTTCTTTGTCCGTCCCCGTCACTGTCTATCTCTCTTTAATAACATTCTCGCATTCTCTTCCAAAGTTTCTCTCTGATTTTCTTTCACCCTGCTTTCCTTTCCATCTGTCTTCCTTTCTTTCTGTCTTACTTCCTAGCTGACTCTCATTCTCTTTGCCGCTGTGTGTATGTGTGCCTTGGTCTCTCTCTGTCATTCTGTCTCCCTCACAGTCTCTCTCTGTGAAGGTCAAACAGTGATTCCACAAAACCCCTCCACCCCCACCACCGCCAACTCCCCACCACCTGCATAATTCTTCTACCTCTACCACTCGAAGTTGTTGAGTGGAAGAAACCGGACATTGACTAATCTTTTGCCATTTCACAACAAGTGGGCTTCCATTGAGAGTAATAGAGTTTCATGTAAATGAAAAGGAATTATATTTGCATGGAGTGAAAATGTGCATCCATTCAGTGCAATGAGTTTCCATGGAGTGTAACGATGTTCCTGTAATTATGTCTGTGTTAATTGAGTGTGACTGAGAGATTCTATTAAGTGAGAGGGAGTTTCAATAGGGCTTTGGTGTGGTTACATTCAGCATGAGGGAGTTTCCATCAATAATGAGTGAGTTACCGCTGAGTGTGAGTGCATTTCTTTCAAGTACATATGGGTTTCTTTTGAATGTGAGTGGGTTTTCAATGGATTTGCACTTTCATTGAACACGAATCAGTTTCTATCAAGCATGTGTGTTAGTAGTGAGTGTCAGCGAGTTTTCATTCATTGTGATTTTAGTTTCATTGATTTGTGAACGAAATTCCATTGCTTGAGTGAGTTATTATTTAGTGTATGTTTACTTTGAGATTGAATGAATTTCTATTGAATGCAAGGGAATTTGTATTGTGTGTGAGTGAGTTTTCATTGCAATTGGATTAGATCATATTGAATGTGGGTGAGTTTCTATTAAGCATCAGTATGTTCCCATTGAGTGTCAGTAAGTTCCTGCCAAGTCCGAGTGAGATGCCATTAAGTATGAAGAAGTGTGAGCAAGTTTCCATTAAGCATAAGTTAGCGTTCATCGAGTGAATTTCCGTGCAGAGAAAAACGTGTTTCCATTGATGCCTTGAGTCCCCATTCGATACGAGTGAATTTCCTTTGAGTATGTGAGTTTACATTGAGCGTGAGTTTTCATTGAATGAGAGTGTGTGCTCATTCAGTGGGAGTGATTTTGAACAGTGAAAAAGTAATATTTTGTGAAAGCCATTAGTTTCACTGTGTGTGAGTAAGTTTCCATTGCATACAAATGACTTTCTAATGAATGTGACGGACATTTTATTGAGGATGATGAGATTCTGTGAAGGGCAAGGGTGTTTCCACGAAAGGAAACTGAGTTAACATTGAGTGCGAGTCAGGCTCCAGAGAGAGAAAATGAGATTCCATCTAGTGTGGGCAAGTCTTCACCGAGTCGCGGGAGTTTCCACTG
Organism: Ginglymostoma cirratum; assembly: GCA_024137785.1. Lineage (NCBI taxonomy): Eukaryota > Metazoa > Chordata > Chondrichthyes > Orectolobiformes > Ginglymostomatidae > Ginglymostoma > Ginglymostoma cirratum. The sequence goes on along the minus strand of JAHRHZ010000141.1, from coordinate 379,322 downwards.
ATCATGTAATAGTTTTGATTTTGAATTTGTCCTTAATTAATAAGGATGGAAAGGTTTTCATTGCACGTGGGTGAGTTTCCTTTCAAGAAATGCCATTTTTTGTGAAGAATGGCAATTGTCACCAGAGAGAATAAGATTTTCATTGTGAAATGCAGTGCAGATTGGGAAGTATTGGTTCTATTAGGCTGCACATTATGCTGTTGCCAAGTGACACCCCACATTCGGAGGCCATTAATGGTGTTGTATTCATGAATGATGTTCCAATATTTCAAATTCAACAATAGAACCATTTGATATTGAAAACAGAGACATGGAAAACAATCACTATGCCGGGGCAGCATGGTGGCTTAATGGTTAGCACTGCTGCCTCACAGTGCTAGGGACCCAGATTCAATTCCAGCCTCGAGGGACTGTCTGCGTGGTGTTTGCACACTCTCTCCGTGCCTACGTGGGGTCCCTCCGGGTGCTCCGGTTTCCTCCCACAGTCCAAAGATATGCAGGCTAGGTGGGTTGGCCATGCTAAATTGCCCACAGTGTTCAGGGATGTGTAGATTAGGTGGGTTATAGGGGGATGCCTGGGTGGGATGCTCTGAGGGTTGGTGTGGACTTGTTTTGCCAGAGGGCCTGTTTCCACCCTATAGGGATTCTATGATCTCATCGCTCAATCCTCCATATCATCTAGAAGCTATCATCCATTCCCACAAGCAGACCCAATGCCCAGTGCCACACCATGCATATTTCATTGGACATTTCAACCATTCATTCTCCACTTGATTTCCCATTGAAATTCCATTCCCACTTACAACTTCTCCTCCTTCTCCAGTGCATTTAGCAATCAATTCAGAAAGTTATTAATATAATGCCCTCATCACCATCTCTCATCCACCTTGTTCCCCAACTTTGAAACTGTCTGCCACCCCACCCAACCTTGTTTCCCTCAAGAACTCCCTTCCCTTGTCCCATCCCAAAGCTCATATTTTTCCCAACACCATGATTTACAATGAAGCACCCTCACACAATTGCCCACGATGCAATGACATATTTGTAACAGTATTTATAACTACATGACAATGCTTGATGTTACTCACTGAAAGTATTCTGGATTTTTTTTCTCTGCAATTTCCATAATTTGGAGAAGGCTTATTTTTCCAATGTCAGTAAGATGAATGGAATGGCTACATGAATTTTTACAAAATATCTCATTAGTTACGGTGAAGTCCACATCAATCTTTCTGTCATCGTTCATCTCTGCCTTTGACTGGGTTTCTAAACAAAAGAGGACTAAATATGTTAGAACACTTGCTTACATTTCATTATGAATTTTTTTAAAAATTATTTTTGCCATTTGGAGCTGTGAACAGTGAGTTTTGAACTGAAGATGACCTTTAGACTGTGAACAGCAGATTCTTTTTGAAAACAACTATACTTTGTTTATGAGTCCGGGCATAGATACTAATCGCAGGTTGCTTCTAGTTAAAAATTTCTCTGTACTACTTCAGCTCCAGAGTGGATTTAAACAGACGAAGATTTTGAATTCTAACTGGGACCTCATGGGGAGGCAGCCAGTCTAAAGGGGAAAGGCCCAAGTTTGAATTATTTTTGGGACTATGTTTATGTCAAAGGGATTGTGTCTCCGAAAGCTACATGAGTATAGCTCGACTGCTCCCTGCTGTGCTCTCATTACTAAATTAATAAAAGTTCAGCGAATATAATCTCAATTGTAAGAATTAAATGACTAATCTCAGAGCCCTCTGGAAGCTGTCTGCATGCATTTGTTGTCATCAGAAACCAAGCAAGAAGCTATCCCATGCACCTGTGAGATTAAGGATTGTGGCAACAGCTTCAGTGAAGTGGTCAATTACATTTCATTTATTCCTTCCCTTTGATTTAACTCTGTGTGTGTGTGTGTGTGTGTGTGTGTGTGTGTGTGTGTGTGTGTGT
>JAHRHZ010000141.1:318447-377371 GCA_024137785.1 Ginglymostoma cirratum | reverse complement strand
TGTGTGTGTGTGTGTGTGTGTGTGTGTGTGTGTGTGTGTGTGTGTGTTGGGGGGTTGGTAGTGTTGGCTAAGGCTGAAGGTATGAAAATCATTATGAGATTTTACGGTGGACCAGAACAAGTTGAAAGGGACCCAGACATAAGATTCTGAAGAAAGCAGTTCTCTAAGGTAAGTAAGTTATCACTCCCAATTTCCAGCTGCAGTTAGGAAATATGAACAGAATGACATTCCAGTGTAGTGAAGACAAGTTAGCAGGCTAAGTCATGACAGAAACATAAAAGGGAGAAGGATTTGCAGAAACTCAAAGAATTTTACAATTGCTAGCCATGTTTGGGAAAACCATTTGGAATTGAACAAATCACATAATACCAATATAAGGAAGTTGGAATGCCAACTTGCAGGTCTAAACTGTTTAAAAAGCAGTCCAAGAAACCCTCTATTTTAGCTGTAACTCCAAGCCTAACAACTGTGAAATAATGCCCTACATCAGGAGGTGTTGTGGTGATACTGTCGTCTCATAGTGACGCAGAATGCCCAAACCAAAGAAACTTTGGTTTAAATCATAAATTAATTAGATGACCTTGTGGTTTAGCTTTGTTCTGTTAAATATGCTATGATTTTAATAAATTGATAAATCTTTTGTTTAGCTATAACCCCAGTCTCTCGTAGCAGCTGTTCACAAAGCCTAATGCTGCTTGGCCTTTCAAAAAGTATCATTATGAACAACTGAGTCAATTTTGGGGGATGTTAAGTTGTACTTCTGAAGAAGGGTCTAGGCCCAAAACGTCAGCCATCCTGCTCCTCTGATGCTGCTTGGCTTGCTGTGTTCATCCAGCTATACATCTTGTTATCACTGTGTTGTGATGTGATTGGTTGTCTCAGTGTCAGAACAATATGTACATACGGTATATGAATCTGGCACTGATTCACACAGCCAACACCTGTATTGGAAATGGTCTACAGCTCTCCACTTCTATTTGACTAATTTCAACTCCTGTAACATTCCCAAGTCTCTGCAGCATCTTTTGATCTGTTTCTATTCATCTGCAACATCCTCCAGCCCGACAACTCTACCCTTTCCACATGCTTCACCCAGTCGCTAAAACTTTCCATATCTGCGTAACCAATTCTAGTGCCTACAATCATGCTTACTTCTGTGAGTTTTTGTATCCTTAACAAACTTCCATTTCTCTGTAATCTCCTCAAGCCCGTCGAGTCCCTAAAAGCCTCCACTTTTGTTACTTTGCACACCGAAAGTGTTCTCTATCTCTGTAACATCCTCCAGCCTCCAACCCTCCACTGATCAGTTAGAAATAATATGGATGTCCCACTAAGACCCAGAAATGATCAAAATCAATAAGAAAGAAGTAATTCATTTCCTCTTAACAGTCACATGGTGCTGCCATGACTGAATTATATGGCCTAACATCATGGGATAAACTGCTGTCCAACGACATAACTATTGTTTCTGTCTGTAGAAGATCACACAAACTATAAAGCAGAGCTTATATGGTCCAGCTCCTATGCCTACCACACTGATATTGCAGAGTTTCTTCATCACAAAATCCATTGAAGAGCAAAGCAATCTTAGCACGGACATTCTGACAGTAGAGCAATTGCTCAGCACTACCCTTCTCATGGTGAAGTGTTCACCCAATCCTAATGCCCAACTTAGCAGTCTGCCTTTAAAACCCAATCTTCCACGGTATAGCATTCCCTCAGAGCTGACCCAGAAGCAGAAGAGTGTTCCCTTTTTATTGATCCCCTATCTCTGCAAATAGTAGTCTTTGATGACCCTCTTCAAGAGTAGTGATATATTACTGCTGCCCCACTCTCTCCTCAGAAGTGCAGCTCGCTGGCACTGTTGACCATCCAATATTTCTAGGCTTACTCAGCTCTAAAAGATCAATGGTGCCACGTTGATTCTGCACCGACCCATTGAGAATGCAGTGTAGCAAGGCCTTTATTCAAACAAACACTCTGTGAGCTCTCTGATGTGTAACCTTCTCTTACTCCTGCACTTGGCAGTTTCCCTTTATTACTGGCCCTCAGATAATCCAATGTTCCCTCAATAATACTGCTCTAATTATTCATCATTCTCTTGGTATCACCAATTAACAATCCAGCTCTTCGTTGCTGAACTTAGTTCAGTCCTTCATTACAGCACTGACTCACTGACAGTACTGAACCGTCTGAGAGTTAAGTGTATAATCGATACTAACTCACCAAATGTGCAGTGATCGCTCAATACTGACACTCCAACAGCATAGTATTCCCTTTGCACTTCCATTTACCTCAGCAATGGCTATATAAAGAATGTCAGGCCAGACTATTGGGATTGAGCCAATGGAGTGTACAGAACCTAAGTCTTGTCCTTCTGGCTAATAACCAAATAAGGGACTAGTAATCACTAGAATCAAATATTCTGTCTTATCCTTTATTCACATAGATCAGACTTAACTTACCCTTCATTCCAGCACAGCCCTCTTGACCAGCCTGCAGGTATGTCTTGCCTAGCAGAGGTGGCAAGATCTGTGAAGCCATTTCCGGGTTTAAGAATGCTCCCTGCCTGATTTCTTCCTCAACCCTTTCCAGAGTGTTTGAACAGTTCCACACAGGGAATGGGATGAAATGATTATTAGCAATAAAAGCCTGTGAATGAAAGAGGAGAGGAACAGAATAAGGAATTTCAATATACTCAACCAGCTATGGACCTCTAATAAGACACAATAACCCTTATTAAGTGAATACTCAACATTTCCTTTATTTGACCTCAACCACATTTGGAAATAACTTTTCTCACAGCAGGTGAAGAATTGATTACTTCACTAGCCACAGCAGCAGAGTAATGGACATCCCAGGATATGACCCAAGGATATAAGGACTTTGAGGCTTCAGTAATGATGACAGATTATAGAATGATACATGGACTTCAATGGTTGTTATGAGGAGACATTACACAAATTAGGCCTGTGTTCTCTGGAATACAAAAGGCTAAATAGTGATCTGATTGAACTCTGCAAAATATTAACAGGAAAAGGCAGGGCAAGTAAGAAGGAACTATTTGCACGGGCTGGCATTCTAGGGGACATAGTCTGACAACTATGGCCAGGCCATTCAGGAGAGATGTTAGTAAGTATTTCTACACACAAAGGACAGTAGTTGTTTGGAACTCTCTTCCTCAAATAGCAGTGGATACTGAATCAGTTGTGAAATTTAAATTGAAGACCTAAGGTGAATTGAAGGGGCTTGTTGTTGTTAAGCATAAATGTTGAGATAAGGACCAAAAGTTGGTAAATAGATTTAGGCTAAACATCAACCATTTAACAGTGGAACAGTTTCAAGGTGCTAAATTGCCCACTCCTGTTACTATGCTCCGAAGAAAGGAAGAGATGCCCTGTGTTTTTTTTTTAATGTGAAGATTGTAATTTGGATCCAGATCAATTTTTTAAGGATCTGAGAGATGGTCACTTTTTAAACAGTATTGAGGTTTAATTTTGACTGCTGCTAAATATTTTAAAATTATGTGGATTATCTCATGTCTGTTTATGTTGTCACTGCTTCAAATATGCGTACAGAGTTTTCAAAGCAGTTAATTAGATATAAATGTGCATGATGCCTGTTTAGCGATCTGGAAGGTCTTAATAAACGATCAATGTTTCAGACTTGCTATTTTGGAACATGAACTGACTTGGGATAAGTGTCAAGGAAGAACTATCAAACAGTATTCATGTTAAGAAACATGAAGAGTTGTATGGTTCAACTGAAGAGCTTTCTTCACCTCATATGGAAAGGTTCTTTAGCAATCCATTGTTTTTATTACTCTTAGTTTATGGGAAACAGATGGCACCAGAATTGGAGGTGTACTGGACAGTGAAGAAGATCAGAGATAAAAGGTACTGCAGATGCTGGAGAATCCGAGATAACAAGGTGTGGGGCTGGATGAACACAGCAGGTCAAGCAGCATCACAGGAGCAGGAAAACTTGACGTTTCGGGCCTAAACCCTTCATCAGAAATGGGGGAGGGGAAGAGGGTTCTGAAATAAATAGGCAGAGAGGGGGAGGCGGATAGAGGATGGATAGAGGAGAGGATAGGTGGAGAGGAGGCAGACAAGTTGAAGAGGCGGGGATGGAGCCAGTAAAGGTGAGTGTAGGTAGGGGGGTGAGGAGGAGATAGGTCAGTCCAGGGAGGACGGACAGGTCAAGGGGGCGGGATGATGTTAGTAGATAGGAGATGGAGGTGTGGCTTGAGGTGGGAGGAGGGGATAGGTGAGGGGAAAAACAGGTTAGGGAGGTGGAGATGAGCTGGGCTGGTTTTGGGATGCGGTTGGGGGAGGGAAGATTTTGAAGCTTGTGAAATCCACATTGATGCCATTGGGCTGCAGGGTTCCCAGGCTGAATATGATTTGCTGTTCCTGCAGCCTTCAGGTGGCATCACTGTGGCATTGCAGGAGGCCCAGGATGGACATGTCATCTGAGGAATGGGAGGGGGAGTTGAAATGGTTCGCGACTGGGAGGTGCAGTTGTTTGTTGCGAACTGAGCGCAGGTGTTCTACAAAGCGGTCCCCAAGCCTCCGCTTGGTTTCCCCGATGTAGAGGAAGCCACAACGGGTACAGCGGATGCAGTATACCACATTGGCAGATGTGCAGGTGAACATCTGCCTGATGTGGAAAGTCTTCTTGGGGCCTGGGATTGGGGTGAGGGAGGAGGTGTGGGGGCAGGTGTAGCACTTCCTGCGGTTACAGGGAAAAGTGCCGGGTGTGGTGGGGCTGGAGGGGAGTGTGGAGCGGACAAGGGAGTCGCGGAGGGAGTGGTCCCTCCGGAAGGCAGATAAGGGTGGGGAGGGAAAAATGTCTTTGGTGGTGGGGTATGATTGCAGATGGCGGAAGTGTCGGAGGATGATGCGTTGGATCCGGAGGTTGGTGGGGTGGTATGTGAGGACGAGGGTGATTCTTTTTTGGTTATTATTGCGGGGACAGGGCGTGAGGGATGTGTTCCGGGAAATGCGGGAGACACGGTCGAGGGCGTTCTCGACTACTGTGGGGGGGAAGTTGCGGTCCTTGAAGAATGAGGACATTTGAGATGTACGGGAGTGGAATGTCTCATCCTGGGAGCAGATGCGGCGGAGGCGAAGGAATTGGGAATAGGGGATGGCATTTTTGCAGGAAGGTGGGTGGGAGGAGGTGTATTCCAGGTAGCTGTGGGAGTCAGTGGGCTTGAAATGGACATCGGTTTCTAGGTGGTTGCCCGAGATGGAGACAGAGAGGTCCAGGAAGGAGAGAGAAGTGTTGGAGATGGTCCAGGTGAACTTCAGGTTGGGTAGAAGGTGTTTGTGAAGTGGATGAACTGTTCGAGCTCCTCGTGGGAGCACGAGGCGGCGCCAATGCAGTCATCAATGTAACGGAGGAAGAGGTGGGGTTTGGGCCAGTGTAGGTGCGGAAGAGGGATTGTTCCACGTAACCTACAAAGAGGCAGGCATAGCTTGGGCCCATGCGGGTACCCATGGCCACCCCCTTTGTCTGTAGGAAGTGGGAGGAATTGAAAGAAAAGTTGTTGAGGGTGAGGACGAGTTCGGCTAAGCGGATGAGGGTGTCGGTGGAGGGGGATTGGTCAGTTCTGCGGGACAGGAAGAAGCGGAGGGCCTTTAGGCCGTCAGCATGGGGAATACAGGTGTATAGGGACTGGACAGGTGTATAGTAAAAATGAGGTGTTGGGGACCGGGGAATTGGAAGTTCTGGAGGAGGTGGAGGGCGTGGGTGGTGTCACGGATGTAGGTAGGGAGTTCCTGGACCAAGGGGGTGAAAATGGAGTCCAGGTAGGTGGAGATGAGTTCGGTGGGGCAGGAGCAGGCGGAGACAATGGGTCGACCAGGGCATTCAGGTTTGTGGATTTTGGGAAGGAGATCGAAGCGGGCGGTGCGGGGTTGGGGAACGATGAGGTTGGAGGCGGTGGGTGGGAGGTCACCTGAGGTGATGAGGTTGTGGATGGTTTGGGAGATGATGGTTTGGTGCTCGGGGGTGGGGTCATGATCTAGGGGGCGGTAGGAGGAGGTGTCAGAGAGTTGGCACCTGGCCTCAGCAATGTAGAGGTCAGTGCGCCATACTACGACTGCCCATCCCTTGTCCGCGGGTTTTATGGTGAGGTTGGGATTGGAGCAGAGGGAGCGGAGGGCTACACGTTCTGCGGGGGAGAGGTTGGAGTGTTTGAGAGGGGTAGAGAGGTTGAGGCGATTGATGTCTCGACAGCAGTTGGAGATGAAGAGGTCGAGGGAGGGTAGGAGGCCTTGGGGTGGTGTCCAGGAGGAAGGCTTGTGTTGGAGGCAGGAGAAGGGGTCAGTAGAGGGAGGGTTAGATTTGCGGTTGGAGAAGTGAGCGTGGAGGCGGAGGCGGCGGAAAAACTGCTCAATATCCAAGCGTGAGCGGTATTCGTTGATATGTGGGTGGAGGGGGACAAAGGTGAGCCCTTTACTGAGGACTGACCGTTCGTCCTCAGTAAGGGGGAGGTCTGGGGGGATGGTGAAGACTCAGCAGGGCCCAGTGTTGCTGTCTCCTCTGGAGCTGCTGGCTGTGGAGGCAGTGGGCGGAGCGTTGTCGGCGTCGGCTGTGGGCGGAGTTACGTCAGCGTCGGCTGTGGGCGGAGTTATACAGATTTTAACCCCACTGCGAAGCCTCTTCTAAGGATGCCTATCCTGAAGAAGTTACCCTCCTCCCTCCGGACAAACCTCAGGGAATCTCTCTCCCACTGCAACTCTCTCATAACCTCTTCGGCCTTGAAACTGCTCGACCACGTCCTGAAGCAAACCAGGTACTACAGCCACATCACCTTTCTTCGTACCTGCCTACGGAACCAGATCATCCCCAATGGACTGCAATCCACATTCAAGCCTTCCCAATTTGGCCCTAACCGTGACAATATCTACATGGAGAACATTGAGACCCTCCAGAAGCGCTTCTCCCTGCGACTCCTGAAACACACACTTGCAGCAATGCGCAGGCATCTCCAAGCACCACAATCAAGACTCCCCCAGCTCAGAGCCTCCCTCTCCCAGACCTGCAAAGGACCTCTCCTGTTTTTTATTCTCCGTAGGATCCACAGCCTGAATTCACAATTCTACTCAGCTTTATTGGTCACCAAAAACCATAAGTACAGTCAACTTACTGATGCCCACCACCCAAAACGGGCTTCCCCCACTCCCCAAATCCCCAGCCCTACCCAGGACCTCCCCCACAATGTACCCGCCGCCATTGGCCACGAGGCCACTGTCGGAGAACCCACTGATGACGTCACATCCGCCACCGCCGGGTACCCCACTTCCGGGACAGCGAACGCCGCCGCTGCTGAAACCACCGCCTCCATAACCGAAACCAACACCACAGACACTACCGTCATCGCTGTTGCCGCCGCCGCCGCTCCGCCCACCGCCAAAGCCGACACAACACCCACCGCCGACGTACCTCCGCCCACCGTCGACGCCAATGCAACTCCGCCCACTGCCAGCGCCTCAGAGTGCAACAGGATCTTGATCAGATGTACAAATGAGCCGAGGATTTTAACTTAGATAATTGTGAGGTGCTGCATTTTGGAAAGGCAAATCAGGGCAGGACTTAAACACTTGATGGTAAAATCCTGGGGACTGTTGATGAACAAAGAGACTTGGAGTGCAGGTTCATAGTTCCTACCAAGTTGTGTCACAGGTAGATAGGATAATGAAGAAGACTTTTGGGATACTTGCCTTTTTTGGTCAGTGCATTGATTATGAGAGTTGGAAAGCCATGTTGCAGCTGTACAGGACATTGGTTAGGCCACTTTTGGAATACTGTATGCAATTCCAGTCTCCCTACTATAGGAAGGAAGTTGTGAAACTTGACAGAGTTCAGAAAAGATTTCCAAGGTTATTGCCAGGGCTGGAGGGTTTGAGTTATTGGGAGAGGTTGAATAGACTGGGGCTATTTTCCCTGGAGCATCGGAGGCTGAGGGGTGACCTTATAGAGATTTGTAAATATCATAAGGGGCATGGACAGGGTAAATAGACAAGGTATTTTCCCCGGGGTGAGGGAGTCCAAAACTAGAGGGCATACAGTTAAGGTGAGAAGGGAAAGATTTAAAAGGGACCTACTGGGCAACTTTTTCAGAGGGTTGTGCACAAATGGAGTGAGTTAACAGAAGAAATGGTGGAGCCATCTGAATGCTTATATGAATAGGAAGGGTTAGGGGGATATGGGCCAAATGCTGGCAAATGGGACCGGATTTATTTTGGATATCTGGTCAGCATGGATGAGATGGACCATCAGGTCTTTTCAATGCTGTATATCTCTATGATCCTATGACTCTATTTGGGCAGTTTTGGCTCAGCCATAGGTTTTGTTCATCCCAATTGGACCAGATAGAAGTTAAGAGCCAACTACTTTGCTGTGGGTCTGGAATCACATGTATGCCATATCCAGTATGGGTGGCGGATCTCATTCTCAAAATGGCACGAGGAAACTAGATGGATTCTAACAACAGTCATTCCATGCTGGCTACTCAGCAAGTCTTAGTTAAGTTTGTTTTCTATTGCTTTTAATTACGTAATTCCACAATTTATTATGTTCATGTTGCAAGAACATTTGGCTGGAGTTTTGAATTATTAATGCAATGTCATTACCACCACGCCACTGCCCACCATTTCGTTGTTAGTGCAACCACGTTGTTCATCATTTCCATTTTTGCCTCTCACATAAGCAACCCTCAGTGGAACAAAGGACTCCTTTCCTCAGTATAAAAAATTATTCTTGTTGAGTGTCATCTATACCCTGAAGAATTCTGCTCCAAGTTAAAGGGTCATTGACTTTTTTTTCTAATAAAGCACAATAATGGCTGAGGTTGATTTAAAATGGAAGATATTTGTTAGATTAAAACCATGAATAAACTGTTCCCAGATTGTTGTGTACTCTCTGGTCTGCTTCGGTATTGGTGAGACCAGACAAGGAGCACTGTACACAGCTTTGGTCTCCATTGACATTGCTGAAACCACATGAGGAGTAACCAGACGTCTTGACTAGACCACACAAGCACTGTGTAGAGTTCTCTTCTATATTGACCTTAGTTTGACTATTTTCAAAAGAGTTTTGTTCTTTCACATTTCTGTGTAGAATGGCTTGGCCAGGTTGCACACAGTGTATAACGTTGTTTTCCATATAAAGTTTTGACCAGAACTTGAACTTTTGTCCCTTCCTTGATTTCCCTGATCCTCCCCTGGTGTTCTGTGTCTCTTCTGATCTGTCTTTCTCATCCTTTCTCTCTTCCTGTCCCTTTGCCTCTCTCTCTTTCATGTCACTGTCTTTCCCTTCTTCCTTCTATTTCAAACTATTTCACTTTCTCTACCTCGTTCTCTCACTGTCCCTGTGCAATCATATACCATCAGTTAATTTCTCTTCCTCCCTTCATCATCATCTCTTTATCCATTTCTATCGACATCTCTCTCTCTTTCGCGATATCTTCTCTGTATCTCTCACTCCTCTAGCTCAGACTGTCATTTTGCTTATTCTGCATAATCGCACATACCCAAACCCCCCCACACACACATAAACACACACACACACACCCAAACCCACGCCCACACCTACACTCACACACAGAAACATACACACACACACACACACAAACATACACACACAAACACACACACACACACTCACTCTCTCACACACACACACACACACACACACCTTTCAGTTCTTATCACATTTTCCCTTTTGCTAATGGACTCTCTCTTTTCCTAATTATCGACCTTTCCCCTTCTCTCACCCTTTGTCTCCTCCTTCCCACCCACCCTTCCTCTCCTATCTTCTCTTTCTAAGCCCCGTTACCCTTTCTCCGTTGCTGTCTTTCAGCATTTACAATAATTCTTCTCCCTTACTCCCCTCTTGTTTCACCACGTGCTCACTGCCGTTGCCAATGATTCTGGTATGGATCTTACCTGCATGGCCAGGCCAGTGCTGTAGATATTTCCAATTGTTCCCTGAGTATTTCTTGCACAGAAAATCTGCATGATCAGTTTCGTCAAGGCCATCTTGATGGAGTCAGCTGGCTGGTAGGAATCCTGTAGACAGCTGAAGGCCATGGCAGCCATAGCACCCGTATCTAGCAGAGAAACAGAAATGTGTCCAGGAATTTCAGTCTACAGGAGATAGCTTGATTAAAGGGCAACATAATGTCTGTGTAGAGGGGGGAGATACCAATTCAAGGGGACACCACAAACCACATACAGGATAAAGTTACTATTCTTTTTTCCCAGGAAAACCAATTTTACAGGTGGAACAATGCAATTGATAAGAGGAAACAAAGATTAGTTCAATGGCACTGAGCAGCACATTTCCACTTGGGAGACAGCTGGTTTAAAGGGCTGACATGACCATATCTCAAGGAGGGACAGATTGGTTAATCGGGAAGTAGAGACCACTTTTTGAGGCGCTGAAGAGTGTTCTCTTCCTGTACCTGAGTCTTTCTGCCGTCCATCAGACTCTTTCTCTCTATATTTCTGTCTTCCCCGGTCTTTCTGCCTCCCCGTCTCTTTCTCTCTTCTTTTCTCTGACTCTCACTCTCCTGGTTCACTCTCTTTCACTGTCTCTTTTTATTTCTCTCTCCAATCCCGATCCTCTCGCTTTCTCCATATATCTATCTCTCTCCTCATCTCCCCATCTCTCTTTGTCGCTCTTTGCCGTTCTTTGTCTCTCTGTCTCTCTCCCTTTCTTAGCATCTCCCTGTCTCTCTCTCTCGTTGTTTTCTCTCTTTCACTGTCTCTCTTTATCTCTCTCCCCCAGTCTCTTGTTTTGTCTCTCTCTGTCTCTGCCTCTCACTTTCCATTTCTTGCCCTCTCTCAGTCTCTTCCTCTCTCTGTCTCTCTCTCTTTCCACCATGTCTTCCCCTCTATCTTGTTCCCACATCGCTTGCTTTTTCTTTCTATCCTTCCTCTCTCTTTCTTCCTTTCCATGTCAGTTTTTGTCTCTCTTGATTCCTCCATCCATCTCACCATCCCTTCCGCGTCTGCCATCTACCTACCCTCTCTGACGTGTTTCACTTACCCACTGAGAAATACCCTCCAAAAGAGAAGGCGTTGTTCATAACAGCTCGTGCGAAAATTTTGATATCGCCCTTCTGAATATGGTGACCTTGTTTGCAAAGTGCAAGTACAACCAGTGCAACTTGGTAATAGGTGGTAACTGGGTGATTATCCGTTTCTAGGAGCAGAGGAAAATAAATGCTAAAATGTTGAAGAATACGCAAGTCCTATTCTCAGGTTTAGAAACTCATTTTCTGTGTGTTATTTAAACATATATTTATAAATGACACCACGCATTGCATCACTCTCTCCCTGACACCATTTCCATAAAAGGAGGGTTAAGATTCCTCATGAAATTATGATACAACAAAAGAGGTAACCATTTGGCAATCTTAACTGCCCCTGCTTTTAGAAAGAGCCGCTTTAGAAAGAGTGGTACACCGCGACTACTTCAAAGAAAAACAGAAATTGCTGGAGAAACTCGGCAGGTCTGATAGCATCTGTGGAGAGAGAAAGCAGAAGTAATGTTTCGAATGTTGTGACATTTCTACCCAGCAAAAAAGAGCTAGGACTAGTTGGTATATATGCTGATGCCAGCAAGTGGGCGTTGGAGGGTGGTAGGTTCGGGGGAGGGGGGGGGTCGATGTGGTGGAGGGTGAGGAGTGAGCAGATCAGTGTAGAAAGACCCCAGAGACAGAGGACAAGAAACTGAGCCAAACAAAGTGATGGTTCATTGCAAGTCAGGAATGGAGAATAGTTGATCTTGGGGACCATGGGTAGGTAGAAATGAATTGGCAATGCTCATTACCTCTCCTGCTTTTTCCCATGGACCTGCAAATTTCTATCTGTCAACTAGTCATTTACATCAAGAACAAAAACAAAGTTGCTGGAAAATCTCAGCAGGTCTGGCAGCATCTGTGAAGGAGAAAACAGGGTTAAAGTTTCGGGTCCGGTGAACCTTCCTCAGAACTGATGGTGGCTGGGAAAGTGTCAGTTAATATGCAGAAAATAGGGAGGTGGGTGGGGTAGGGCGTAAACGATAGGAAAGAGCCCAAAGAAAGAGAAAGACAGTTGGACAGTGAAAGGAGTTGCTAACAATCAGGCTGGGAGGGTGAGTAGTTGTTAATGGGGACTGTTAGTGACTAACAACAGGGGGTGTGTAGCAGCAGGCTATTTGGTAACAAGGCCTGGTGTGTGGGGTGGGGGGTTGGGACATGGGAGAGTTTAGGCCCTAAAGTTATTGAATTCAATGTTGAGTCCAGAGGGCTGTAGGGTCCCCAAGTGGAAAATGAGGTGTTGGTCCTCCAGCTTGCGTTTATTTAGTCATTTATATCATCTTTCCTAAGTGAAATGAACCTAGCATCATCATTCTTTCAGGCAATGCATTCCAGATCACAATGCAATGTGCAAAATAAATTGTCCTCATCTCCCCCTTTGTTTCTTTTACCGATTTTCTTTAACCTGTTGCCCTCTGGTTAACAACCTTCCTGCCACTGGAAGTAGCTCTTCTTTATTTATTCAATCAACCTCCTCTATGATTTTAAACAACTCCGTTGATGTGTTCTTGCCCAACCTTTGCTTTCGAGAGGTCAGTAAAAGAAGGAGAGAGAATCATATTGACACATATCGCATCATGAGGACAATTGACATAGTGGATTCTGAGTGAATGATTCCCCTTGTGGGAGATGCAAAAACTTAGGCCACTGTTTAAGGATCAGAAGTATGGTATATCAGAGAAAGAAGGTGATATTTATTTTTCACAATGGAGCTCCCTTCTCCATTAGTCAAATGCAAAATTCAAGGATTAGGCTTGTCCAAGTGTCTGAACCATGATAAGTCTTTAACATCAGGTCAAACGGGATAAATATTTTCCAACAGTTAAATTAATCTAAATTACTCTTTCTTTTGTTTGTATTTTAAGTATAATGTTTAAATAAATTGTGTTTTGATTAGCATTGAGTAGTTTAACCAGTCACATTACATCTGGAACACAGCACTTCTCTTCTACCTGTAAAATAAGAAAACATTAGGGCCTGGGCTGCCTTCTTAAAATATTTTGAGAGGGTCTGTTCTGGTCTGTAACAATGATAATAGGGTACAATTGATACAAGATCAGCCTTTAACATTGGGTCAATGGGATACAGTGACCTCTTTGATCCTGGTAGCCTTTTTAATCAACGTCAATTGTCATTGACTGTTAGCATTTGTTTATTTCTTGACAAAGAAGATAACCACTGCGACAGCAATTTCACAACATATTCTTCTCCTCCAGACTAGAAATGGGCTCGAATCTGGAACAAACATTGGTGTTTTGAATCTTGAATATGCAATATTTTGTTGATTTCTGCGCAAGCATTAATTCTCCATTCCTATTTCTTTTGGATATAATGATGGTGCTCTGGGTGTTGAAACACTCACGGCACAGTCATTCCAGGATTTTGACCCAGACAAAGTAAAGGAACTACAAAATAGTTAAGTCAGAGGTGGCGAGCAGCTTGAAGGAAAACCTAACTGTCCTGGTGTTCCCATCCATATGCTGCCCACATACATCTAGACGGTAGGGGGTCGCAGGTTTGCAAAGTACTGTCAAAGGTGCTTTGGTAATTTACTGCAATACATCTTATAGATGGTACGTATTGCTTCCAGTGGTGGAAGGATGGAATGTTGAGGGTAATGGGAGAGGTATCAAACAAGCAGGATGCTTCACCCTGGATGACATCAAGAATTTTGAGTCTTTTTTGGAGATGCTCCCATGCTGGTCAATGGTGCATATTGCATCAAACTCCTGCCTTGTTCCTCCTAGATGGTGGATAGGCACTGTAGAGAAAGGATGTGAGTTCTTTGAGGTAGAATTCATAGCCTTCTACTTACTCTTGTTATCGCAATATGTATAGGGCACGCCCATATTAGTTTTTGTACAAAAGTAATCCCCAGGATGCTGATTGTGGGGGATTCAGCATTGAGTGCCATGCAACATCAAGAGATGACTTTAGATTCTCTACTGTTGGAGCTGGTTATTTGCTGACACATGTGTGGTGTGAAGTATATCCATGTCCCTTGCCAGCCCAAGTCTGGATATTTTTCAGATAATGCTGTACATGGGCATGGATTGTTTCAGTATCTGAGGAGCCTTGAATGGAAATGAACATTGTACAATCATCAGCAAACATCTCCATTGTGTTGAATGGAAGAACAATAATAAAGTAGCTGAAGATTTTAGGATAAGAGCCAACAGATTTAAAGCAGAGATGAGTAGTGGAAATTACTTCTGTCAAAAAGCTCCACACTGTGTTATTTCTGACTCCAGCAAGGAGTGGTTTTATCAAGCCTACACCATGTCTCATACTTTAGATGTTGAAGGTGACTTTGATTGAAGTTTTCAAGATTTTTAGGAATCAGGCAAATGAACCCAAAGCAATTCATTAGATTCAGGTGCACAGGACTAATATGAAAATCTAAAATTTAGGCCTCGATGTTTCAGGATTGTCATTAAGAACCATTTTGATACATAAAGTTGTGATAATAGTTTAAATCTCCCTTCTATAAACAGTAATTGATACAGGAGAAACCATCAATTTTACAGGCTGTGATTGATAGATTAGCCTGAGTTATTAAGAGACATGGACCAATCGCATGTAATTGGAGTCACACCTTAGACTACAAGTATGATTTCAGTTTCAAAATCTCTAGAATTAAAAGTCTATTGGTGACCATAAAACCACTGTCAATTGTTGGGGAAAACCCCATCTAGGTCACTAATGTCCTTTTGCGAAAGGAAACCACTGTCCTTGCCAAATCTGGACCCACATGTGACACAGCAACGTTGTTGGCTCTTAAGTGCACTCTAGAAAATTAAAGATGGACAATAATCAGAAAATATAAAGGTAGATAAATCTCCAGGACCTGATCAAGAGTATTCCAAGACTTTGTGGGAAGGTAGGGAAGAAATTGCAAGGCCCTTTGCAGAAATATTTGAATCATTTATAAATACGGGTGAGATCCTAAATGACTGTGGAGTGGCTAATGTTGTGTCTCTGTTTAAGAACGGAAGAAAGGAGGAGTCTGGAAACTGTAGACCTATGAGTCTGATTTCTGTGGTGGGTACGTTGTTGGAGGAGATTCTAAAATATAGGATTTGTATGAATTTGGAGAAGCAAGAAACAATTAGGGATAGTCAGCAACATTTTTGTGAGGGAAATCATGTCTCACAAATGTGATTGAGCTTTTTATGGGAAGTAAACAAGAAGTTTGATGACGGCAGAGCAGTAAACATTGTTTACTTGGGCTTTAGTAAAGCCTTTGACAAGGTTC
Source organism: Ginglymostoma cirratum (assembly GCA_024137785.1). Taxonomy (NCBI): domain Eukaryota; kingdom Metazoa; phylum Chordata; class Chondrichthyes; order Orectolobiformes; family Ginglymostomatidae; genus Ginglymostoma; species Ginglymostoma cirratum. Next base: position 362,018 of record JAHRHZ010000141.1, on the reverse strand, counting down.
CACATGGTAGACTAATCATTAAAGTTAGATCACATGGGATTCAGTGTCAGCTTGTCAACTGAATACAAAATTAGCTTAACACAGGAGACAGAGAGTGATGGTGGAGGGTTGTTTTTCCATCTGGAAGTTTGTGACCAGCATGTTCTACACGGATCAGTGCTGAGTCCACTTTTGTCTGTCACCTATATAAATGATTTAGATGAGAATGTAGAAAGCATGGCTCATAAGTTTATGGATGACATCAACATTGGTGGTATAGTGGACAGTGAAGAAGGTTATCCAAGATTATAAAGAGATCTTGATCAATTGGGTCAATGGGCAAATGGTGTTTAAGTTGGATAAATGTGAGATATGCAATTTACTAAAACCAATAAAGACAGGACAAATACAATTTAAGTCAGGCCTTGGGCAGTGTTGTAGAACAGAGACGTAGGGGTTCAGATACATAATCTTTTGAAATTTGCATCACATATAAATAGGGTGGTTTAAAAAGGATATAGCATGCTTGCCTTCATTGATTAGACTTTTGCGTATAGGAGTTGGAATGTTATGTTGAGATTGTACAGGATGTTGGCAAGGCCTCTTCTGGAGCATCATGTCCCGTTCTGGTTTCCCTGTTACAGGAAGGATATTATTAAGCTGCAGAGAGTTCAGAAGAAATTTACCAGGATGTTGCCAGGAATGAAGGGATTGAGTTACAAGGAGAGGCTGGATAGCCTGAAGCATAAGAGTTTGAGAGGTGACCTTATAGGCATTTGTAAATTAACAAGTGATTTTGATAAGGTGAATGGAAGGTGTCTTTTCCCTAGGGTGGGGGATTTTAAGACTAGGGGGCATATTTTTAAGATGAGAGGAGAAAATTTAAAACAGACATGAGGGGCATTTTTTTTACATGAAGGTTGGATCACGTGTGGAATCATCCTCCAGAAGAAGTGGTGGATGCGGTTACAGTTACAATGTTTAAGAGACATGTGCATAAGTACATGAATTAGAAATGTTTGGAGGAATATGGGCCATGCACAGGCAAGAGGGAATAGTTTAGTTTGGGATTATGATCAGCATGGAGTGGTTGGACCAAAGGGTCTGTTTCCATGCTATTTGGCTGCATGATTCTCTGACTCTAAATACTGACCTAGCCAGAAAGATCTGATAAATAAACAAACCAAAAAGACACATGGCTTCTCTGTTCTTACACCTTTCTCCTCACCTATCGACAATCCACCTTACCGATGCTTTTAATCTCTTGGCCAAGTTTCTTGGAAAGCAAATTCCCCAGGTTGATGCCATGGGTTAGTTCCTTGTCGCTCATCAGGTTTTTTGTGTCTTCACAGCAGGAGATCAAAGCCAACACATACTGGCCCAGCTTCCCACTGGTCATATTCACCCCTGTTGAGAAGAGAACATAAGAAGCAAGGCACCAATGCTTCAGCAATGTCCGCACATGCAAAGTGATCCTCCGATTTTACACAGTCAGGAGCGCCTCCTTTGTGGAAGATACATCTGAATCTTGATATTCTAGCACATCCGCAGGTCAGGCCTCTAAATATACAGCCTTTACGCAGTACCAGCAAGCCAATTGTACGATGCTGTCTCAGTTATGATCATCTTCAACTGTTGCCATTGCTTAGCGTGAATCACAGCACTCCCTCAGTACTGACCCTCTGACAGTGTGGCACTCCCTCAGTACTGACCCTCTGACAGTGTGGCACTCCCTCAGCACTGACCCTCTGACAGTGTGGCACTCCCTCAGTACTGACCCTCTGACAGTGTGGCACTCCCTCAGTACTGACCCTCTGACAGTGCGGTGCTCCCTCAGTACTGACCCTCTGACAGTGCGGCGCTCCCTCAGTACTGACCCTCTGACAGTGTGGCACTCCCTCAGCACTGACCCTCTGACAGTGTGGCACTCCCTCAGCACTGACCCTCCGACAGTGCGGTGCTCCCTCAGTACTGACCCTCTGACAGTGCGGCACTCCCTCAGTACTGACCCTCTGACAGTGTGGCACTCCCTCAGCACTGACCCTCCGAGAGTGCGGTGCTCCCTCAGTACTGACCCTCTGACAGTGTGGCACTCCCTCAGTACTGACCCTCTGACAGTGTGGCACTTCTTCAGTACTAACCCTCCGACAGTGTGAAACTCCATCAGTGTGGCACTCCCTCAGTACTGACCCTCTGACAGTGTGGCACTCCTTCAGCACTAACCCTCCATCAGTGTGGCACTCCCTCAGTACTGACACTCCAACAGTGTGGCACTTCCTCAGCACTGACTCTCCAACAGTGTGGCACTCCCTCAGCACTGACGCTCTGACAGTGTGGCACTCCGTCAGTGTGGCACTCCCTCAGTACTGACACTCCAACCGTGTGGCACTTCCTCAGCACTGACCCTCCGACAGTGCGGCACTCCCTCAGCACTGACCCTCTGACAGTCTGGCACTCCGTCAGTGTGGCACTCCCTCAGTACTGACACTCTAACAGTGTGGCACTTCCTCAGCACTGACCCTCCGACAGTGTGGCCCTCACTCACTGCTAGCCCTCTGGCAATGTGATACTTCCTTGGTCCTGACCATGTGACAATGCAGCACTCCTTCATTACTGATCCTCTGACAGTGTGGTACTCCCTCATACTGACCCTCTGGCAGTGCAAATTTCCTCACGACTGACCCTCTGACCATGTAGCACTCCTTCACTACTGACCATCCAAGAGTGTGACACTCCTTCGGTACTGACCCTCTGACAGTGCCGCACTCCCTCACTGCTGAACCCTCAACAGCACAGCATTCCCTCAGTACTGACCCTCCGACAGTGCAGAACTCCCTCAGGGCTGACCCTCAGACAGTAAAGGACTCCCTCAGTACCGACCTGCTGACAGTGTACATCTCCCTCCGTATTGACCCTCTGACAGTGTGTCACTCCCTCAGCACTGACCCACCATCAGTGCAGCACTCCCTCAGTACTGACCCTCTGACAGCGTGGCACTCCCTCACTACTGAACCTCCAACAATGTGGCGCTCCCTCTGTACTGACCCTCCAACAATACAGAACTTCCTCAATGCAGACACTGTGACCATGCAAACTTCCCTCAGCTCTGACACAGTGACTGTGCAGGGCTCCCTTAGCAGTGTGTGTCCAACACTGTCTCATCACTGTACCTTTGACAGAGCAGAACTCCAACATTACTGACTGTCATTCAGTAAAAAACTCTTTCAGCACTAACCTCTGACAATTCAGCATTCCTTCAGTACGAACTGTATGACAGTGCAACATTCCCTCAGTAGATATCTCACTCAGTGGAGAAACTTAATCAATGGAATGGGAGTGAAAGTGTGTTCAGGACGTACTGACATGTGTTCCCCCTGTTGTATCCCACAGGGCATGCCCTATTTGTACCATCTTCCCTCTCTTACCTTTGCTGATAACATACTCCTTCAGGCTTTTTACAACGTCTGGTTTGACCTTGTGGTCCACCAGTCTCAGAGCAAGCACCACGCTGGGGTTTAGGCGTTGATCCAGAGAGACATCCAACTGTTCCTCCAGCTTGGCCGCAGCTTCTGTGCTATCTCCTGGAAAACATTTGAAAGCAAGCAGTTGAAAATTTGCAAATCGGAACAAATTAATCTGCTCTGAGATGGAACTTATGTCTCACTTCTATTTCTGATCTTTGTCCATGTCGTGCAATTTATAATAACTCTTTTACACATTCTCCTAAGTCATCTTTTCAGGTCTCTTGTCAAATCCGATTCTACTATCCTTTCCGGTGGAAAATTTCAAGTGACAACAATAGGCTATGTCAAAAAGACTTCAATCTTGCCCCCCTCTCGTCTCTTTGCAGAACCTCTTAATGCTGTGTCTTAGAGGAATTGATGTTCCTATCGCTGGAAACATTATCCCTCATTTTTTTCATCACCATAATTTTGAATATCTCTATTAAACCATTCCTTAGCATTTTCTTCTGATCGTACAAGAATGCCAGCCATTCCAACTCAAACTGAAACCCTTCATCCAAGTTTAGAAATGTAGCTGTCTGTTAAGTTAGAACATGAGGCAGCTGCAGCTTACCACAGCTTTGGAGACCATAAGGGATGAACACCAAGATCAGGAACAGTGTTGGCAAGGTACCCATCATTGTGCGAGTCAGCCGTTGATCAAAACCAGATTCAGTCAGTGCAACATCGGTAGGAGTGCAATCTTATATAAATCCAAAGGGAGGGCCAAAGGATTACAGGTATGGCAGTACTGGAATGCTAATTAAACTTCAATTAGGCATCATTTCACAAAGAGGAACTTATCTTTGATACCGAGTTAATACATGAGCATATATTGACTGAACAATTCTCCAGATCACCTGTAGCAATGACATAGAAAGGGCATTTTATTTTGTTTTCACTGACTGTTACGATCAGCGATTACAACACCACTATAATTGACCTTGAAAGAGTTGTGGTCATCTGACTTTCATCAACTGCTGCTGTCTGGGGCAGTACCTATTTAATCAAAGTGTTAGTAGTTATGCACACACACACACACACACACACACACACACACCTTTCAGTTCTTATCACATTTTCCCTTTCTCTAATGGACTCTCTCTTTTCCTAATTATCGACCTTTCCCCTTCTCTCACACTTTGTCTCCTCCTTCCCACCCGCCCTTCCTCTCCTATCTTCTCTTTCTAAGCCCCGTTACCCTTTCTCCGTTGCTGTCTTTCAGCATTTACAACAATTCTTCTCCCTTACTCCCCTCTTGTTTCACCACGTGCTCACTGCCGTTGCCAATGATTCTGGTATGGATCTTACCTGCATGGCCAGGCCAGTGCTATAGATATTTCCAATTGTTCCCTGAGTATTTCTTGCACAGAAAATCTGCATGATCAGTTTCGTCAAGGCCATCTTGATGGAGTCAGTTGGACAAACTGGAATCAAATCAAGGTGTTCGATGCATATATATACAGAGTGACAAATACCTGAAAGTGAGTTACAAACTGGAAACTAATGAAAGGGTTCAGGGTAGCTTACATACAGTGGAACAGATATGCAGAAGTGAAATACAGACAGGAATCTAAACAAGTGGTTCAGCTAGGATTATACATAAAGTTAGAAATATTCAGGAGTGAGTTACAGACTAGAATGTAATCAAGGTGATCAGTGTGGTTTATATACAGAGCAACAGATAACTGGGAATAAGTTACAGACAGAAATCTAATGAGAGGTTCAGGGAAGGATTTTTACACAGAGTAACAGATACCCTGGAATGAGTTAGAGACAGTAATCTAGTCGAGAGAATAAAGAACAAAGGAAATTACAGCACAGGAACAGGCACTTCGGCTCTCCAAGCCTGCTCCAATATGTAGCCCGTCACAACTAAAACCCCCTACCCTTCCAGGGACTGTATCCCTCTATTCCCATCCAATTCATATATTTGTCAAGACGCCCTTTAAAAGTCACTTCAGTATCTGCTTCCACTACCTCCCCCGCAGCGAGTTCCAGGCACCCACCACCCTCTGTGTAAAACACCTGCCTCATACATCACTTTTAAACCTTGCCCCTCGCACCTTAAACCTATGGCCCCAGGTAACTGACTCTTCCACCCTGGGAAAAAGCTTCTGACTGTCCAGTCTGTCCATGCCCTTCATAATTTTGTAGACCTCTATCAGGTCGCCCCTCAACGTCTGTCATTCTGGTGAGAACAACCCAAGTTTCTCCAACCTCTCCTCATAGCTAATGACGTCCATACCAGGCTACATCCTCGTAAATCCATTCTGTATCCTCTCCAAAGCCACCACATCCTTCTGGTAGTGTGGCAACCAGAATTGAACACAGTATTCCAAATGCAGTCGAACTAAGGTTCTATAAAGCTGCAACATTACCTGCCATTTTTTAAACTCAATGCCTCAGCCGTTGAAGGCAAGCACGCCATATGCCTTGTTGACTACCTGTTCCACCTGCATTGCCACTTGTGTACCTGCACACCCAGATTCCTCTGCCTATCAGTACTGTTAAGGGTTCTGCCATTTTCTGTATATTTTCCATCTGGATTAGACCTTCCAAAATGCATTACCTCACATTTTATTGGATTAAACTCCACCTACCATCTATCTGCCCAAGTCACCAACTGATCTATATCCAGTTGTACCCTTTGAAGGTCATCATCGGTATCCGCAATTCCACCAAACTTTGTGGCATCGGCAAACTTACTAATCAGACCAGTTGCATTCTCCTCTCAATCCAAATCACAAACAGCAAAGGTCCCAACACTGATCCCGGAGGAACGCCACTAGTCACAGCCCTCCATCCAGAAACACACCCTTCCACTGCTACCCTCTGCCTTCTATGACCGAGCCAGTTTTTATCCAGCTTGCAAGTTCACCTCTGACCCCGTGCAACTTTACCTTCTGTATCAACCTGCCATAAGGGACCTGTCAAAGGTTTGGCAGAGTTTTATTAACAGATGAAATGATACTCAGGACAGGAATTGAAAGAATAGCTCAGATATTTGTAGTTTAATTTGAAATAACTGCTGCCCAAAAGTAATGCATTGTGATCTAGAAGTTTTCAAGGAGATTTGAACGTGTCAACTTTTGAGTGTGTGTATACGCGTTCCTCTGTTACTCAGTGTGTGTGAAAGAGAGAGACTGTGTGTGTATGTGGCATTTATCTCTTGGTGATGTTTGTGCAAGCATGTGTGAGTGTGTGTATCACTGAGTGACATGTGCTTTTCCGTGTGTATTTCTGTATGTGTGAGTCGCAGGGAACATCACTGAGTGACAGCTGATTGTCCATGTGTATTTCTGTATGCATGCGTATATCACAGTGTACATCACTGAGTGACATGTGTTTGTCCATGTAGGTTTCCGTGCGTGTATATTGCAGTGTGCATCACTGATAGACCTGTACTCATCTCTGTTTTTGCGTGTATTCAAGTGTGCGTAATACAATACATCACTACAGTCATAGAGTCATACAGTACAAAAACACCCCCTCTGCTCCAATTTGTCCACGCCGACCAGAAGTCCTAAACTGATTTAGTCCCATTTGGCCCATATCCCTCTAAACCGGGAAGCGATATGTTTTAGTTCGTCTGTGTGTGTGTCTATATCACTGAGTGCTGTGCATGTGTATATAAGAGACAGCGTACATCAGAGTGTTTGAGTGTGCGAGAGAGAGTTTGAGATTTGTGCCTGTTGTGTCATCTGAGCTCTTCTGCGCAAATTGCTGCATCTGGACACAGGTACATCAATCACAGTGATATGCCTTTTTATAATATTTGTACATGGGGATAACAAATTCTGTGTGACCAGCTCTGCTTCCAATGGGATACATTTTGTCCTGGAGGAAAGTGTGTGTGTTCACGTGTCTATCCCTGCGTGTTGGTATCTATGAAGCCGTTTTTGTTTATCTATATTTGGCAGTGAGAGAGAGCGAGAGACCAGCTCTGCCTGCAATGGGACATACTTTGTCCTGGAGGGAATTTTGAATGAATGAATTAAAACGTGATGAATTAGAGTTTGAGATAACACAGTGTGGAGCTGGAGGAACACAGCAGGCCAGGCAGCATCAGAGGAGCAGCAAAGTTGACGTTTCGGGTCGGGACCCTTCTTCAGAAAATGTCACTGAAGTCAAGGGCCCCTACCCAAAACATCAACTTTTCTACTCCTCTGATGCTGCCTGGCCTGCTGCCTTCTTCCAGCTCCACACCGTGTTATCTCTGACTCCAGCATCGGCATTTCTTACTATCTCTGAATGAATCAGCTTTTGAGTCTCTGTCTGTCTCTGCCTGTCCCTCTTGCATTTAAAATGATACAGTGCCTCCCTGCATCACTGCACAAGCACCGGATTTTTTTTTATGTAACATCAACCTTGTCTCCATTGGTCAGACCTGCCTTACAGTCACCAGGCCCTTCTTTCTATTGGTCAGATCTGCCTTCAGTCGCTGGTCCTCGGTTGATCAGACCTTTCAACTATATGTGGATATTTCTTAAGGGATTCCTCCTCCTCTTTGTCTTCAGTTTCAAGGTCAAAAAAAAAAACACTACACCAGGTCATAGTCTAACAGGTTGTTTGAAAACACTAACTTTTAAAGCTCTGCTCCTTCCTCAGGTGTAGCGTGGAAGTGGAGGTATAGCAATACAGAATTTTTAACCTTGTTAACCAGTCCGACAGCGGCACTTCCACATCTTCAATTTCAACTATATACTGCGATGCATTAGGAAAGGGAAAAATTCACTGCATTCCTTACACCAGCAGGCAGTCACTTCACTTAGCATGGGTCTTCTAATTCAGTCAGTGGTCAAGACAGGAGGGTTTAACTGCAAATGAGGTAGGCAACGGTGCCTAGAAGACAGGAGTGCAGTATTGTCAAATCCTGTAGGCAGCTAATTGAACGTTAAAGATGTTGTGCCTCTCGAGGTAATGGTGAGATTACATCTCCAATTTGGGTTCAGTCTCCTTACTTAAGAGGGAATTTAAACACATTACAACCAGCTCGGAGGACATAACCAGTTGACACCTGGAATGAATGAGTTATCTTAGGAAGACAATTTGGCAGACAGTTTGCTTCCCCTGGAGTTTAGAAAAGTATGGGATGACTTGATTAAAGTGCACAAGATGGTTTTAACAAGATGGTTTTAACACAATGGTTTTAACAAGATGGACGTTGTGATCAAACTCTTGTGATTCAGTCTAGAACGGGGGGGGGGGGGGGGGGCACTGTTTCAAAATTAGTAAATCACCCTTTTAGGGCAGAGATGAGGCAAACCACTTTACCGGAGATTTGAAACATGTTGGAACTGTCTGCCTGAGGAAACAGTGGAGAGTGGTCATTAAGCATTTTTAATGTTTCACCCATATGCAGATATTTCTTAAGTACTTTCTTCCCCCCTTCGTTTTCAATTTCGGGACAAGTCACGAAAGTCAACGACTTCCATCCAAATGTAGGGAAAGTCACTGTACCCGAGACACCTCCTATCTATTTTGGTATTATCGGTGTGTAAATCAATGTTCAGTTTCAGTGTTAAATCTGATAACAGATTCTACTTTGTGTAATTCATTTTCCTGTTACAACAGCAATGTACTCCTGCCATCCATCATAAATGCAGAAGAGATAGTAGGAACTGCTGACGCTGGAGTCTGAGATGACAAGGTGTACAATTGAATGAACACAGCAGGCCAGGCAGCATCAGAGGAGCAGGAAAGCTGTCGTTTCGAGTCTGGACCCTTCTTCAGAAAAGTATTACAAAATATTAAAAAATATTATAAATGCAGAAGAAATGTTCACCGGCACAAAATCACTTCATGGTCAGACTGCACTTGGAGAAAAACCGCTATATAAACACCTGCTTTTATTTCAATAACTTATATATTGCAGGGCACAGGAGGACTATCATAAAAATACATTCACTAGTTATTAAATAATGACTTCTCACACAGATTATAACATACAAATGGATCTTGACAGTCAGGGCCCACGGTGGATTGCATCAAATTCCCACCTCCTTTTGGAGTAAGAACACATTCCAGCTCTCCCCCAGATGCATATTCTCATAAGTATCCAAGTGAATCCGTGATATCTTTACCTCCCGAATCCTCTTCAGTCATGATTTCATTCAGATCAGCTCTTGTTAGAGACCAGAAATATATTTTCAATTGGAACTACAAGTGGTTCCCAACCCTCAGGATTGGAAGGAACCCAGGGTCGGACTTCATTCCCAAAGACCTGAGAAATTTGATTCTCAGCATGATTAGATAGCTGGCCAGCAAATTACAATACAGAAAGCTTTAGTCTTGGTATGGTTCAGAGTAGATCTCTCTCTCTCTCACTTCTGAGGCAGATGGACGTACACTGGGGCCCCACTCCAGAGTCTCAATGCAGCACAGACAGCACAACACTACAAGAGGGACAAAACTCTGAGATGCAGTACACTGTTGGAAGTTCATTATTAACAGAGTGTTGCACTGTGAGAGAATCAGTGCTGAAGGAGGACTGCATCGGATCATCAGAACTGCAGGAGCTCTGCAACGACAGTCAGTATTGAGGAGATGCTCCCACTGCTGGAGAATCTCATTCCTAATGGAGTGTTGCACTGTCAGAGAATTACTGCTGAAGGAATACTGCATCATCGCATGGTCACTACAGCAGGAGCACTGCGCTGTCAGAGTCAGTACTGAGTAGCTGCTGCACTGCTGGAGGGTCAGGCTGAGGGACTGCTCTCCTGCCAAAAGCTCAGTGCAGAGGGAAAGCCGCACTGTTAAGAGGGGCAATTCTGAGGGAGCACAGCATTGCTCGAAGGGCCACAATGCGACAGCCCTGCAATATTTCTCAGAGGGAGACATCTAGGTGGGGGGTCAGGTGGATCATAAAGGAGGGCCCATCTGCCCTCTCATGTGGGCAAAGTGAATATAAAAGAGCCTATAGACAGTATTGAAGAACAAGAGCGGACAGCTGGCCCTGGGCCCACTCAGTCATCACCAAAGCACGATAATGATATGCTCATTACCAGCTAGCTTCTTGTGACAGCTCCCAGTGCACAGTTTGAATCAGCGTTTACCTATACTACAATAGGCGCTACATCTGAAATTGTGCACTTTGTAGACTGTCAAATGCTTCAGGACGTCCTGAGTTTGCATGGCACTGGAAAACTGAGAATTCTTCACGAATGGGGAGTGGACAGGATTTGAAGAAAGAGAGTTACCAACACGTGGGATCCTGAGTGACAGGGGAGCTACTTCCCCACAGAACACTATGATTCAAACATTCATGATTGAAATGCACGGAAGGGAAGAATTAGGAGCAAGGTCCTTTTACGTCACTGCTATTTCCAAACGTGATCGATGTGCTCGTCGACAATCTGGCGGTGGCAGAGCGAGCAACAGAGAATGGCAGCTAAGCCACCCGGTAAGCCTTCATCCTGCTGTATTCTGTCCGGTCGGTGCGGGCAGCCCAGATAAAGAGGGCCGCAGCCATGAGCTGGAGAGGGGCAGAAACACAGGCCAGGCAAAAAGACCAGCCATACTCGCCGTCTGGGCGTGGCTCCAAGTCCTGGATCTTAGCGTGGAGGAGCTCAATGTTGGCAGCGAAACAAGCCACAGTGCCCAGGGTACAGATTCCTGGCAGGGGGAAAGCAACAGAGGCAGGGTCAAAAAACAGGAGTGCCATCATTAAAATGTCACACAAAATCAAATGACTAATGCTCAGGAATTTCAGGAAAACTACCATGAGTTGCTAGTGTATTCCAAAATAGAATGAAAAGCTGAGAAAACGAGAATTACCCATTTCAGACGGAGGAACAGACATGCACAGAGTATTTCTTAAATGGTAAGACATTATAAAGTGTTATTGTACGAAGAGGCCTAGGTGTCCTCATCAAGAAATCACTGCATTCAGCTGCTGCCTGCATTATGGGAGGCGATAGCCTGGTAGTGTTATCACTAGCCTATTAATCCAAAGACCCAGGTAACATCCTGGGGACCAAGGTTCAAATGATGAAACCATTGCCGATCATCAGGAAAATCCATCAGGTTCACTAATGCCCTCTATGGAAGGAAATCTGCCATCCTTCCCTCATCTGGCCTACATGTAATTCCCGTTCCACAGCAATTAGGGATAGGCAATAAATACTGGTATGGCCAGTGAAATCCACACCTTGTGAACGAAGGACAGAAAAAGCAAGCTATTAGAGATCATGTGGAATGTTAGCCTTTATCACAGGAGTTGTGATATCTTGATTCTGGTGTAGGGGAGCTTGGTTAGTCTGTACCTAAAATACTGTGCACAGTTTTGGTTTCCTTATCTCCAGAAAGTTTTATTGGCAGAGAGGGAGTGCAACAAAGGTTCACCAGACTTGTTTGTGAAACAGACAGACTGGGCAAAATGGGCTTGTGTTATCTAGAACCACAAAGAGAGAAAGGTGATCTCATGGAACGTTACAATAGAGATAGACAGGGCAGATGCAGACAGCAATGTCTAGTTGGGGACCTTGATTTAAAAACAAGGGGATTGCCATTTAGGATCATGAGAAGGAGCTTTTCTCAAAATTCACAAAATGTGAACTTTTGAAATTCTGTACCCCTGATTGTATTTAAAAGGAAATCTGTCACCCTTCCCTGATCTGGTCTACATGTGACTCAAGACCCACAGTATTTAGGGAGGGGTGATAAATACTGGCATGGCCAGCAACATCCACATCTCATGAATAGATAAAACCAGCAAGATATTACAGCGTTTCTCAAGATGTGAACCTTTGGAATTATGTATCACAGGTACCTTTGCTTGAGTTTAAAAGTAAAAAGGATATTATTAAATTGGAGAGGGTTCAAAAAAGATTGACCAGGATGTCGCCGGGACTGGGGGTTTGTGTTATGAGGATAGGCTGGGACTTAAAATAGAAATAGAATCCCTAAAGTGTGAAAACAGGCCCTTCGGCCCAACAAGTCCACACTGACTCTCAGAGCATCCCACTCAGACCTGTCCCCCTATAAACCACCTTATCTACACATCCCTGAACACTATAGGCAATTTAGCATGACCAATTCACCTGGCCTGCACACCTTTGGACTATGGCAGGAAACCGGAGCACCCAGAGGAAACCCACGCAGACACGGGGAAAACATGCAAACTCCACACAGACAGTCGCCCGAGGGTGGAATCGAACCTGGGTCCCTGTCACTGTGAGGCAGCAGTGCTAACCACTGAGCCACCGTGCCGCCCCACTCGAGTGTAGGAGACTGAGGGGTGACCTTGTTGTGGTTTATAAAATCATGAGGGACATAGACAAGGTGAATAGCAAAGGTCTGTTCCCTCGGGTGGGGGGGGGTCAAAACTAGGGCATATTTTTATGGTAGGAGTACAGAGATTTAAAAGGGACCTGAGGGTCAACTTTTTCATACAGAGGGTATATGGAATGAACTGCCAGAGGAAGTGACAGGTGCAGTTAAATTTAAAAGACATTTGGATAGGGCCATAAGTAGGAAAGGTTTAGAGGGATAGGGGCCAGTTTAGCTTGGGAAACTTGGTCAGCATGGACAAGTTTGACCAAAGGGTCTGTTTCCATGTTATATGATTCTATGAGTGTAAAGTGTGATAGGAATATTGTGGGTAAAAGACATCAAGTGTTCAATCCATCAGTTATGATTGCAGTAATTGCAAAAACGGGTTCGACAGCCTGCATGGCCTACTCCCATTCCCATATTCCAATAGAAGCTGACCCTTATCAGAAGTCACACATGACTACTTTGACCTCCAACAGGTCTAATCCCTCCACAAAATTTCCATTCCTGCATCGGAAATACCTTAAATAAACAAATTTAAATTTTGACTCCATGACATCCAGAGACTCTGGATTCAATACCAACCAGGAATCCATCATTTAAATTCGGGCGATACTCCCGTAAAGGAACATCACACTGTAGGAGCGATGAAGTATTGTACAGGGAGAGAGGATAAGCTAGGAGAGAAATAGATGGTGCCTTCAAACATTACCTGCAAGGAGGTGCAGCACTCCAGTGCCAATGGCAGGGTACAAGGTGCGACAGGAACAAACACACAGTCCAATGAGTGCACCAAAACACATGAACCCCAAACTGACAAATGGGAGTAGGATCTGACAGCGACTCAAGTCTGTAAATGCAGAGAGAGAAAGATTTGTTGAATGATGTCCCCAACGAACAGTATATTGGCCAAAGTGGGGCTTCAGTGCAGGATCCATTTGATTAACATTGGATTACTCAACGAATCTTTCCAAAGGAATAAGAATTCAGTTTGAAAGAACAGGAGATGGGAGCACATGAAAGTGAATTCTGTTGTCATTAACTTCTTACCCTGGAAAAATGGCTCATTGCTACAAATACTGCAGCCATTTTGCTTGGGTTGTGATTAGACAGAATGAGGGAAACCGCGTAACAGCTATGAATGGACATCTCCTGTTCCTGTATAACAGGTTCAATGGTGTGAATGGCCTCCCTATTCCTGTACAAGCTTGATGGTGTGACTCATCTCCTCCTGTTCCTGTTCAACAAATATGTTGGTGAGCATGGCCTCCTCCTGTTCCTATATAACAGGCTCGATAGGTTCAATGATACCCAAACCCTAATGCAGAATGAATGGCCTCCCCTGCCCCCATTCCTGTGAAACAAGCTTGAGACGCTGAATGGCCTTTTACTGGTGCCACACAACACGATCAGAGGTTAAATGGCACCCTCACATTCCTGAACAATAGACTGAGTAGCTGGGTGGAATGCATAGAGCCACTGCAATATGGGTGGCACAGCATAGGTTATAGTTTCTCCAAGATATGTCTGGAAATCAGGAGAGGTTGACAGGGTAAGTGCACAAGGAAAACAGGCCTCACCAGCAGGAAGAGGGGAAACTAACTCACAGGTTCTGACGTAATCCACTCCACTGTTGTGGTTTCCAATCTGTTTGAACTTGGGTGTAAACTGGTCCTTTAACGAGAAGCTGACACACACACTGCCCTGGTTCACTTCTGTAACAAAAATAAAAAAGGGTCAGGGAGGATTCACATCAAATCTAAAAGCTAGACTCTTCAGAAATGGAATTAGGGTGGGGTCTGTCAGTGAGAAAGTGGGGCAAAAGTGTCCAGGGAGAAATTTATACTTGGAATGATGACAGAAGAGTGCAATGTACTGGGAAGGGCAAACAACGCAAGGCAGGACACATTGATTCTGAGAGCAGATATGTCAACAGACCCAAATTAAACGCAGCCAAGGGTGTTTTAAGCAGCAAATACCACCAGTGTGTGATAACAACGTTACAGAAAAGAATAAAAAAGGCAAACACATCTTATTAAAATTGACATAAGATCTTACAAGCTAGCTTCCAGAATTCACATGACGAGTTTCATTGATTCACTGCAGCAGAAATCAGGCATGCCAATGTATTAGCTCAGCCGCAATCACAAAGGGGGATATAAAGAATTCAATTGGCACTTGAATAAATCAGTAAGTCTTCCTAAATGAGTGAGAATTCAGTTTCTAAGAGAACAGGAGGCCACATAGAGAGTTCTAATTCTAACTTCTTGGCCTGGAAAATGGCTCATTGTAATTAGCATCGCAATCACCTTGCATGGATTACAACTGGACAGACTGACGGGTGCCATTTTCTGCACAAGTCAAAGGTACCACGATAGACAACTGGCTGTCAACACATAGCTGGTGGAAGGCAAACCAGCCAAAAGACTGATGCACTTAAAGAAGGCTGGCTCCCATTCTTCTATACTCCAACGATTACAGGCCCAATCTACTAAATTCTTCCTCATTAAGTCACTCCATCCATACCCAGGATCAGCCAAGCAAACCATTTCAGGCCTATCTCAAATGCCAGTAAATTTTTCCTTAAAAAAACGGGCCCAAAACTATTCAGTTTTCCAGCTGTGGTCTGATAAGTGCCTTTTTGAATTAAAAGGCCAACATTCCACTTGCCTTACCTATTACCCACTGAACTTGGATGTTAGTTTTATTGTGTTTCGTGGAGGCAGAAATAATTGTTTAAAGAATAAGCTTGCTCAGAACAAACAAGTGGCAAGACAGTTGTTAACCAAGACACTATACTTATTTCAGCTACATCCCATCTTAAGACTAATACAGACTCATTTTCACACAATCACAGGACAAGGTGACATCACTCTGCAGAGTATTAGAGGTTTGAAAAAAAAAAACTACGACGGGGGAAACAGAACACCCCCATGTATCAAGAGATCTGTGGATCAAGAGAAATAGTACTTTTGCAATATTCAAGAAGCATCTGGATGAAAGCTTAGAATGCTGGGCATAGTGGGTTTTGGACCAAGTGCAGGTAAGTGGGATGAGTGTAGTTTGGTGTATCTTCATCAACATAGACATGATGGGCCAAATAGGTAAGGGGATCCAGAGAACCAGGATGCAGCATTGTCAGACTCTGAAGGTGCCCAACAGGAAGTGAACATTAAATATGATGTGTTTCTTTTGAGGTATTGGTGAGACTACACCTCAAATACTCTGTGCAATTTTAGTCTTACTTCAGAAAGGATTTAAATGTATTAGAACAAGAACAGAAATCGCTGGAAAATCCCAGGTCTGGCAGCATCTGTGGAGAGAAATTAGAGTTAACACTACAGATCCAATGACCCTTTTTCAGAACTGCACATTGAAGGAGCCAGAAAATGAAGCAGAACTGGGGAGCAGCACAACTATGTGCCAGCAATAAGCGGTGCCGCTGGAGAGAGAGATCAAGAGTGTGCACGTGACGACATGTGGCACTCAGTGTGGATTTTAGGATGCAGCAAGAACAGTTGTCTAAGGAACGTTGAATATCATGGAGGTACCTGTGATCCTTGGTGGATTCAAAACACGAAGGAAACTTGAATTGGATTCCATGTGGAATGAGCCTGAGCCAGAGGCAGTCACTGAGGAACGTGATGTAGCTGTGGAAACGAGTTTTAGCAAATACCTTGTCAAACATAAGGAGCGACAGATGCACAAGAAAGAATTTTGGAACAGAAATCCTGTCAGAAAGAGGAGCAGAACTTCTTCAAGGTGGGCATCCCTAAAAGAAATGTGGCTATGAGTTAAACACCAAATAATATCAGAAAGAACTGCGGATGCTGGAAATCAAAAACAGAAATTGCTGGAAAAGCTCAGCAGGTCTGGTGGCATCTGTGGACAGAAACAGGTTAATGTTTCAGGTTCTGTGACCCTTCTTCAGAAATAACGCAGCAGAGGAAGTTCAGTGGAGGTTTACTCGTCTGACACCTGCTGTGAGCGGGTTGTCTTGAGAGGAAAGGTTGGCATTGAAGTTTGGGAATGTATGGGGTGATTTTATTAAAATGCATAAGATCCTGAACGGTTTTGAGAAGATGGGGATGCAGAAGATGCTTCCTTTGGTGGTTCAGTCCAGAGCTGGGGGCCAGGGTGAAGCACTGTTTCAAAATTAGTAATTGTCCTTTTTGGACAGAGATGAGGAGATCCATCAACTTTCCTGAGACTTGAGACACTTTGAATTCTCTGCCTCAAAAAGCAGTGGACGCAGGGTCATTAAATATTTTAAAAATCCATCCACTTCTATCTTTGTTAGACAGTGAAAACAAAGGTTATTAGGCAGGGAGGAAATAGGTGGGAATGTGAAACTTGAAACATAAACAGATCAGTTGTGGTCTTATTGAATGGCGAAGTAGGTTCAAGGGGAGATCTCATGGAACCTATAAATATCTAACAGGACCAGTAAGAATAAACACTAGAAGGTGGACCCCGATGACCTGGGAGACCACAGCCAGGGACCACAGTCTTAAAGATATGGTGTCGGCAATTTAGGATTGAGATGAGTGCGGAGTTTGCATGGTCTCCCCGTGTCTGCGTGAATTTCCACTGGGTGCTCCAGTTGTGGCATGCATTTGGAAGGGTATTGCTGTGGAACTCTTCCAACATTGATTCTTAACTAAATGAAGCCTGGTATCAGGTCTAAGATGGGCAACAAACCTTGCTTCTGATGACCACATGATGACCAGGATGGCAGAAGGGAAGAGGAGAGTTTCAGGAGAGCCTTAGATAAGGTACGTGCTGTAGGGTCGCAGGCACTGGAGAAGGAGAAAGGGTAAGGGATTCCAACATGGAAATGAGCAGACAGAGACAGCTCTCAGAATGCATACGAACCTTCTGGTGGTGGTTTGAACCAGAAGCCTTCCTTGAGCTTGCTGATACATCGCCTCCACAGTCCGATGGTGCCATTGTACGTGAAGAGCGCCCGGGAGTACATGTACTCATCAGTGTCCTCGCGCTCAAATTCCTCATTGCTCAGCGTCTCAGTACTGTTCATCCCAAAAAGGCTGGGCTGGCTCCGGTACTCATACCAGTGGTCAGTACCAATGGCAGCAGCAATGTACACTGCAGAGATCAGAGCCAGGACACTGCCAATCACCAGCGCCGTGGCAAAACGGTTGTCCACCATCGCACCAATGGGTCAGCATGTGCCAACTGTGGGAACAAGAGTACAAAGCTAAGCATCGAGGGAGAGAGGAATGGTAGAAAGAGAGAGAGATCTTGGGGCAAAGGCAGGAAGCAAGCATGGATACCAGGTAGCCAGTTAGCATGTGAGTGAAGTCAGAGATTGCAAGGGCAAACGACAGCAAGAGAGGGAAAGTGTAAGTCAGCAGGATTGACAATTAGCTCACAGAGGACAGAATAAGAGAGCCAGCAGGCGCAAGTCAGAGAGAAGAAAACGTGAACAAACTGTATAGATATTGAACGAGTACACAGCAAGGTTAACAAACACAGGGTAGGCATGTGACCAAATGCAGCTAGCAGTCAAGAGGCCCTTACGATGGCAGTCATTGCATCACTGCTCTTGCCTCTTCCCAACCACCTTTCCCATTCTGTCTCAGATATCCTAGATGAGAAAGCTGCAACTCTTCCCATCAACACTTATCATAATTCCTGGTCCCTGGCTCTTGCTCAGTCCAAAGCCACAAGCCTTTCTGATTAAGTTGTAGAGTAAGCCACTTAGAGTCAGAGACATACAGCGCAGAAAGAGACCCTTAAGTCCAACTTGTTCATACCCACCGGGTTTCTGAAACTGAATTAGTCCCATTTACCTGCGTTTGGCCCATATCCCTCTAAATCTTTCCTATCCATGTACATGTCCAACAGTCTTCTAAATGTTGTAATTGTGCTCACCTCTATCACTTCCTCTGGCAGCTCGTTCCATATACGCACCACCCTCTGTGTGAAAATGTTGCCCCTAAGGTCCCTTTTAAATCTTTGCCCTCTCACCTGAAACCTACACCCTCCAGTTTTGGACTCCCCTACCCTGGCGAAAAGACCTTGGCTATTCACCTTATCAATGCCTCTCATGATTTTATAAACTTCCATAAAGTCACCCCTCAGCCTCCTACACTCCAAGGAAAAAAACTGCAGCCTATCCAGCCTCTTCATACAACTCAAACCTTCCAGTCTCTGTTGTAAACCTTCTCTGTACCCTTTCCCATTTAATAACATCCTTCCTAATCTCCTTGTTTTTGACAAGATACTCCGTTGCCCTCTCTCGAGCTTCCTTCTCCAATTTCCCCTCACTTAACTCACTACCAATCCCTAATCCTGAAGCAGGGACAGTGGCTATCCTGTCCCAGTTAAAGTGCTTTGGATGCAAGGAGAAGCCAGAAGCAGGCAGATGAGAAAAGGCAAAGCGAGACACACAGAAGCTTGCAAATGCTGCACCCAAGATAGCAAGTAGACACAAGCAGAGATTTGAGCAGCGTTTTCTGCAACACTTTCCACGATGTATTGATGTTCCCAAGCATTTCAGAGTCTATGAAGTATGTTAGTTCAAAAATTCTGCACTTCTCAGTGGTAACAAGAAATCTCAACTTGATACCACATCTCATTTGAAGAGATTCCAACCAGATTTTTTCCTGCCTTCACTACTTTCGCAACCATAACATCACCCGACTTTGTCCCTATTTGAACTCATCTGTTGCCTTCCATACCACTTGCCAAAGTATGCCAGCTGCCTTTCCCTGCACAAAGTCATCCAAATTCAGCCACTTATGTCTTTTCTTGCAAGTCTTGCTCCCCTACCTTGTCTCTGCCCACTAATACACAGCAGCACCACATCAAGCATCATGAAGACTTTAAAATTTTCAACCGTGTTTAAAATACAGCACAGTGACTCAGTGGTTAGGAGTGCTGCTCACAGCACCAGGGACCCAGGTTCGATTCCAGCCTTGGATGACTGACTGTGCGGAGTTTGCATTTTCCCCATGTCTGCATTGATTTACGCTGGGTCCTCAGGTTTCCTGCCACAGTCCAAAAATGTGCAGGCTAAAGTGGATTGGCCACAGAAATGCAGGGTGAGAGGGACAGGATGGGTGGGATGCACTTCACAGGGTGATGTGGACTCAAGGGGCCAAATGGCCTGCTGTAACGATTCTATGATGCGTACCAGGGCTTTATAGCTCCTACAAGCCACCAGGATCTCTGCAGTCTTCCATTGCTGACATTTTGTGCATTCCGAATTTTAATTGCAGCGTCGCCAGCCATTCCATGCCTCTGGAATTCGCTCCCTTCATCTCTTGACCTTGCTTTCCTCCTCTAAAGCTCATTTCCCTTCCCATTTTCAGCAAGCTTTCAGCCATCTGATCCAAAATCTCTGCACAAAACTTGATGCCGTGCTATGACCTGTAATGCTCCCATGAAGTGCATTGGCATAGAACAATACAGCACAGTACAGGCCCACGATGTTGTGCCGACCTATTATCCTACTAAAACCAATCTACCCCGTGTACCCTACATTTTACTGTCCTCCATGTGCCTATCCAAGAGTCGCTTAAAAGTCTCTAAATCATCTGACTCCATTATGACTGCCGGCAATGCATTCCACATGCCCACCACTCTCTGTGTGAAGAACCTATCTCTGACATCTCCCCGACACCTTCCTCCGATCACCTTAAAATTATGTCCCCTCATAACAGTTATTTCCGCCCTGGGAATAAGTCTCTGGCTATCCACTCTATCTATGCCTCTCATCATCTTGTAAACCTCAATCAAGTCACCTCTCATCCTTCTTCGTTCCAATGAAAAAAGCCCTAGCTCCCTCAACCTTTCTTCATAAGGCCTGCCCTCCAGTTCAGTCAGCATCCTGGTAAATCTCCTCTGCATCCTCCCTAAAGTTTCCACATCTTTCCTATAATGAGGTGACCAGAACTGAACACAATATTCCAAGTGTGGTCTAACCAGAGTTTTATAGAGCTTTATAGAATGTTTTCATTGAAAATATTCCAAGATACTTGTTTCCACCACCATTTAGGAATAGAGTTACAAGGAATAGAAACATAGAAATATCGAAGATAGGAGCAGGAGACGACCATTCAGCCCTTCAAGCCTGCTCCGCTATTTGTCATGATCATGGATAATCATCCAACTCAATAGCCTAATCCTGCTTCCTCACCATAGCCTTCGATCCCATTCGCTATAAGTGCTATAGTTAGCCACCTCGTGAATACATTCAATGTTTTGGCATCAACTACTTTCTGTGATAATAAATTCCACAGACTCACCACTCTTTGGGTGAAGAAATGTCTCCTCTTCTCAGTCCTAAATGGTCTACCCCGAATCCTCAGACTCTGACCCCTGCTTCTGGTCACACCCACCATCAGGAAGATCCTCCCTGCATCGACACTCTCTAGTCCTGTTAGAATTTTATAAGTCTCTCTGAGAACTCTCACCACCATTCATCTGAACTCCAGCGAAAACAATTCTAACCTCGTCAATCCCTCAGTCAGACCCACCAACCCTGGAATCAGCCTGATAAACCTTCGCTGCACTCCCTCAAGAGCAAGAGCAAGGGCATTCTTCCTCAGAAAAGGAGACCAAAACTGCACACAATATTCTAGGCCTCACCAAGGCCCTGCATAACTGCAACAACATATCCCTGCTCCTGGACTCAAAACCTCTTGCAATGAAGGCCAACATACCATTTGCCTTCTTTACCGCCTGTTGCAACTACATGCTTACCTTCAGTAACTGGTGTAGAAGGACGCCCCGGTCCCGCTGCACACTCCCCTGTCCCAATTTACAGCCATTCAGGTAGTAATCTGCCTTCTTGTTCTTGCTTCCAAAGTTAAGAACTCACATTTATCCAAATTATACTGCATCTGTCATTGATTTGGCCATTCAACCAACATGTCCAGATCATGCTGAAAGATCTCTGCATCCTCGCCCCAGTTCACCCTCCCACCCAACTTGGCATCATCTGCAAATTTGAGATGTTACTTTTTTTTCCATCATCGAAATAATTAATATATATTGTGAATAGCTGGGTCCCAGCACCAAACCCTGTGGCACCCCACTAGTTACTGCCTGCTAATTTGAAAAGGACCCATTAATTCCTGCACTTTGTTTCCTCTCTGCCGACCAGTTTTCCATCCATCTCAATACACTGCCCTCATCCCATGCGCTTTAATCTTGCACAATAATCTCTAATGCGGGACTTTGTCAAATGCTTTCTGGAAGTCCAAATATGCCACATCAACTGGCTCCCCCTTATCAACTCTATTAGTTATATCTTCATAGAATTCCCACAGATTTGACAAGCAAGATTTCCCCTTCATAAATCCATACTGACTCCATCTGATCCTGCCACTGCTTTCTAAATACTCCACTATAACGTCCTTGATAATGGATTCAAGAATTTTCCCCACAACGATGTTAGGCTTACTGCTCTATAATTCCCTGCTTTCTCTCTACCTCCCTTTTTGAATATTGGAGTGACATTAGCTACCCTCCAATCCACAGGGGCTGTTCCAGAATCTATAAAATGCTGGAAGCTGATCACCAATTTCTCCACTATTTCCACGAACCACTTCCTTAAGTACTCTGGGATGTAGATTATCAAGCCCTGGGGATTTATCCACCATTCGATCCCATCAATTTTCCCAGCACCATTTCTTAACTAATATTGATCACCCTCAATTCTTCCCTCTCACTAATTCTTGCATTCTCCAACATTTCTGATATCTGATTTGTGTTCTCTTTTGTGAAGACAGAACCAAAGTATGTATTCAGTTACTCAGTCAATTCTTTGTCCCCATTATACATTCCCCCGTTTCTAAAAAGGGGGGAACCTACATTTGTCTTCACGTACCTATAGAAACTCTTAGTGCCACGTCTTTATGCTCCCTGCAAGCTTACTTTCATACTGATTTTTCCCCTCTCTTAATCAATCCCTTGGTCCTTCTCTGTTGAATTCTAAACTGTTCCCAATCCTCAGACATATTATTTTTGTGGTCAATCTGTAAGCTTCTTCCTCATATCAGATACTATCTCCAATTTCCTTTGTGAGGTATGGATTGCCCCTCTTAACCATATTGTTTTATTGCCAGACAAGAATAAACAGTTGTTGCAGTTCCCCCATGCTTTCCTTGAATGTTTGCCATTGCCTATCCTTGTCATCCCTTTAAGAAAATCTCCCCAGTCTCTCAAGGCCAACTCATGTCTCATATCTCATGAACTATATCTCATATAGTTTCATTTATTAAGATTCAGCACCACTGTTTTCCTTAGACAATCTGTAAAAATTAAGAGTTGCTAATTTATAAGAGCCTACTTCAAGATACTGCCAGAAAAGGAAACATCCTTTCAACATTCATCCTGTCAAGAACCCCAGGATCTTGTATGTTCAAAGAAGTCACCTCTGACTTGTCTAACCTTCAGCAAATATAAGCCAGGCCTGTCCTCTATGTACCTATTACAGGTATTAGTCGAGGAACTCTTCTCTGAACTGTTTCCAGTGCATTTATATCCTTCTTGAAATAAGCTTTCCTGCATTCCAAAAGCTAGCAGAGCAGAAAAAAACTGAAACATCCAGTCAAGCTGTGAAAATGTCCACATAAATCCAAATCCACATCTCAAGAACAGTCACTGGGCCCAAAACGTTAACTCTGCTTTCCCTTCACAGAAGTTGCCAGACCGGCTGAGTCTTGCAAGCAATTTCTGTCTTTGTTTCAGATTTCCAGCATCCGAAGTTCTTTCAGAGATAAAAGGTACTGCAGATGCTGGAGAATCCAAGATAACAAGCATTTTCTGATGAAGGGTCTAGGCCCGAAACGTCAAGTTTTCCTGCTCCTATGATGCTGCTTGACCTGCTGTGTTCATCCAGCCCCATGCTTGTTATCCGAAGTTCTTTGTTTTGTTTTCTCTCTGTGTGCATACACGAGTATGCGAACTGAAAATCTACAGTCGTGGTTGTGGACGACTGTTTTGCTGAACAACTGCATTTGAGACAGTCACAATATTTCAAGCACTGCTGTTCAGATTGAAAGGCGATGGTGCCAGAGTCTCAAAACGTTAACTGAGGGGAAGTCCACAGTTCTTTGGATTTTGTTTTGGTCAACTCCTTTTATGTTTGGGAAGGTTAGCAGGGAGGAAAGAAAAAAAACAAACCACCTATTCTCACTCTTGATGGTCAAGTATCTACCCTTAAATATCCACCATGGAGCTTCCCTGATAATGAAGAGACCTCCCCGTTCAACAATGTCCAGTGCTCCTGACCTCCACCACACCAGGATCGTGCAAGCTGACCTCCGTCAGCCACCCTGCCACAGGCGGTCCACTGACATCCCACTAAGCCACCATCTCACAGTCACACTCTCACCTGCCCTACGTCCACACCTTCAACCACCAAGCTTCACGTCCACTTCCGGCTGTCCCGTGACATCCGGTGACGTTTCGTGACCACGCCTCAAATATGGCCCCGCCCCTTTCCAACGTCCCCCGTCGGACTCGTCAGTCACAGCGATGACGACACAAGGTCGGCGTCCGCCCATTGCTCCGCTCCTTTCTGCGGCCGCGCCGCATCAGCACCGGCCGCACTGAGCCCCGCCCCCTCCATACATCGGTCCGTCAGCCCCCACCGTCTCCTTCTCTCGCCTTCAATCCTAGCCCCGCCCCATCCCCCTCAGTCCCGCTCTCTCACACTTTGCCCACTCCCGTTCCTCCGTCTCCGCCCCTTCGCGCCCCCATCTCCGCCGCACCCCTACCCCTACCCCTTCAGCCTTGGCCCTCGATTTTAGCCCCGCCTGCCCAAACTGAGCCACGCCTCCTCGCCCTCTTCCGCAGATATCAGCCCCGCCCCCCCCGCTGCCGCCCCTGTTGCTCCGCCCCGCCCGCACCCCTTCAGCTCCGTCCCCGTCACCCTTTCAGCCCCGCCCTCGCCCTTTCAGCCCCGCCCTCTGTCTCCCAGCCCGTCCTCTTGCGGTCAGGCCCGCCCCCTGTCACAACGTTCCATCCTCTCCATTTTAACCCCGCCCCCAGAGGTTAGCTCCGCCCCCTTATACGCAGCTCCACCCTCTCCCTTTCAGCTCCACCCCCTGCAACTGATGCCCACCCTTGCAGCCCTGTTGTAACACACTGAACAAGCTGCAGGTGGCCTGCATGCGGAGATCTCTTGCTTGCCACCGCATCCCACTTATCTTCTAGTTTCAGATCTACAAAAACTGCCAACTGTCCCAACACGGACCCAGGGGAGAACAACTGAAGAGGCCTGGGGACGTTGTGGTAACGCAGTGGCAGTTACAACAACCGAGTCATCCAGAATCCCCTACTTAGCTGTAATTCTGTGTTATACCAAGCCAGTGCATTCGAATCCCTCCATGGCAGCTGGTGAAATTTGAATTCAATAAAAATCTGGCCTAATGGTGACCCTGTCAAGTGTCATAAAAACCCAAGTGAAACACGATTGTCGTTTAGGGAGAGAAAGCTGTCATTTCTATCTGGCCTAGACTCCAACAAAGTAGTTGACTCTTAATTGCCCTCTGGGCACTTGAGGGCAGCCGATAAATTCTGGCCTTGACTGTTTGTGCTGGGTGGCTTTGGGCAACGTCTATGTTGGCTGTAGGTAATTGCACTCCTTAGTTCTTTTCAAAAAGTTGGTTTTTGTTCTTTTGGTGTCATTTCAGTTCCATGCTGTTAATATTTGGGCGCCCAATGTGGATGGGGAAGGGCAAGGCAGAGGACCACCTCGTGGCTCTGCCCCGGACCTGGCTAATGTTATCATCAACCGGAGGAGGCAACAGGACATGGAGGGGCTTTGTGGTTCCCAATTGACTAGGTCTCTTTCACAATTATGTTCCTGCCCAGTTGTCCTTGGAGAGGGAGCACCTAGTGTCCACCTATGCCCTCAGTACATTTAGGAAGAGGTGGGCACAACAGGAAGGGTTTAGGTCTGGTATTTCCTCGTCCAGCTTCATTTTAATTTATCCCCTTCCAACCCTTTCTTAACTTTTGTTATTGTTACTATTTTGTTATTGCTCTGGCTGCAGTGCTTGTAAATTGTTGCTTCTTTTAATTAGTTAACTAAGTGATGGGTTATTCATAAAATATAAGTAAATGCTGGCCGAGCTAGGGATGCATTCATTCCATGAACAAATAATGAAATAAAAACATCATTTCCAAAAAAAGCGTTCTGTGCTTAAGTATGATGAATAACTTAGAATCGTAGAATCCCTACCACACAGGAATAGGCCATCAGCCCATTGAGTTTGCACTGAACTTCTGAACAGCATCCAGCCAGATCCACTCAACCACCCCATCCCCACAAATTCGCATGACATTCTTACCATGGCTAACTCACCTTACTGGCACATCCGTGCACACTATGGACAACTTATCATGGACAATCCACCTGGCCTGCATACCTTTGGACTGTGGGAAGAAACCAAAATTTGGTGAAAGTTGATTCAGGGGATAAGTACTGGATTGAATTATGCACTGGTTTCCAAGAGAAAATACAGAGGGTCGGCGTACATATTAGTTTATTCACAGTGCTAGAAGGCAGGAAGTGGTATTCCACAAGGATCAGCACAGCAACGAGCATTTTGGAATCAAAAATGTTTCATTGCTTTTGACCAAGTGTCAGATTTGTCATGTTTGGCGGAGTGTTTGCGCTTGGCCCAGTGATTTTTCTTGTCCCCTCTTAATATATCCACCTCTTACCTGCTGACCTCACACACGCTGAGCATCTCTCCATGGATTCTTGCCCCCAATTCTGCGATGCGGCGTTCCCAAAACATCTTGCCAGAGTGGGAATATCCCAGAAACTTTGGCACCGGTGCCATCCTTAAAAAGTCTGGGCTTGCTCTCCTCATTTCCCCATGTTGGTCCCAGATGTGGTGTAGGGGGTGGGGTGGTATCTTGGTGTCACGCTTTATGGACAGGCCCCTGGAGGGACTGGCACAGAGATGCACTGTCAGCCTCCCCCAGAGTCAACAGAGGAGGGCGCCACAGCAGAGTCTGGCAGCCCAGTCCTAGGTTGTCAGCACTGTTACCTCCAAGCCCCGCCACTGCTAGAAGTTCTATACATGTTGACCAGCAAGCCAAAATGTTGGCCTCCACTTCCGGATGCCACTGCTCCCCACGGACCTCCCAGGTCAGCAGATTGAAATTAGAGGAAGCATTGGCTGCAGCCTAGGTTGGTGTAATCTGGGGTGTCGGTGGGAGGTCAATGACCTTCTCCACTCTGCCAGTGTTAGATGTCACTGTTTTCTCGCCCATCTTACTTTGCACACACTCCTTTCAATGAGACCTGGGTGTCCTGGTGCACCAGTCACTGAAAGTACGCATGCCAGTGCAGCAGGCAGTAAAGAAGACAAACTGTATGTTGGCCTTCATAGCGAGACAATTCAAGTCCATGAACAAGAATGTCTTGCTGCAATCATACAGGGCATTGGTGAGGCCATATGCAGAACATTATATAGTTTTTGTCTCCTTGTCTTAGGAAGGATGTTTTTGCTAAAGAGAGAGAGCAGTGATGGGTTACCGAATTGATTCCTGAGAATGCCAGGACTGACGAATGAGGAGAAATTGAGTTGGTTAAGATAGTATTCACTGGAGCTTAGAAGGGTGGGATCTCATAGAAACCTCTAAAATTTTAACAGGGCTAGTCAGGTTAGGTGCAGGAAGGATATTCCCTATGGTGGGGATTTGAGAACCAGGGGTCATAGTTTAAGAATTAGGGGTAAATCTTATAAGCCTGAGATGGGGAGAAATCTCTTCACCCATAGAGTGGTGAGCCTGTGAAATTCACTACCAAAAACAGCGGTTGAGGCCAAAACATTACATGTTTTCAAGAAGGAGGCAGATTAGCTCTTGTGGCTAAAGGGAACAAGGGATACTGTAGAGGTGGTGTTTAGGGCATTGAGCTCAATGATCAGCCATGACCATATTGAATGGCAAAGCAGGCATGAGGGACCTAATGGCCTACTCCTGCTCCTGCTCCTATCTTCTATGTTTCTATATTTCTACCTCTGCTACTGTACCCACCTCCCAACAAGGTTTAAGCTCCTCTGATGATAAGTCACCAGATTCATTAAGTCACGCAGCACAGAAACAGACCTTTTGGTCCAACCAGTCCATGGTGACCACAATCCCAAACTAAACTAGTCCTATCTGCCTGCACTTGACACATATCCCTCCAAAAATTTCTTATTCATGCACTTATCTAAATGTCTTTCAAATGTTATAACTGTATCCACATCCACCACTTCCTCCGGAAGTTCATTCCACATGCAAACCACTCTCTGAGTAAAAAAGACTGCCTCACACGTCTTATTTAAATCTTTATTCTCTCACCTTAAAGATATGCCCCCTAGTCTTGAAATGCCCCACCTTAAGGAAAAGACACCTGCCATTCATCTTATCTAAACCCTCTTGATTATGTAAACCACCATAAGGTCACCCTTCAATCTCCTATGCTCCAGTGGAAAATGTCCCAACCAATCCAGCCTCTCCCCATAACTCAAACCATCCACTCCCAGCAAGTAAATCTTTTCTGAACCTTCTCCAGTTTAATAGTATCCTTTCTCTAACAGGTGACCAGAACTGAATGCAGTACTCCAGAAGAGCCCTTGCCAATGTCCTAGACAACCTCAACATAATGCCCTAACTCCTATACTCAAAGGTCCAAAATATGAAGGCAAGCATGCAAAACGCCTTCTTCGCCAGCCTATGTGATGTGTACTTCAAAGAATTATGTACCTGAACCCTTAGGTCTCTCTGTTCTACAACACTACACAAGGCCTGACTTTTAATTGCATAAGTCCTGCTCTTGTTTGTTTTTACCTCACATTTATCCGAATTAAACTGCATTTGCCACTCTTCAACCCATTGACCCAATTTATGAAAATCTCTTTGTAATCTTAGGTCACTATCTTCACTGTCTGCTGTAAGACTGGAAGCAATAACTCACTTAACTCATTTTTCTCCCCACAGATGCTACTATACCTGCTGAGTTTTGGTAACAAAGATAGTCGGAACTGCAGATGCTGGAGAATCTGAGATAACAAGGTGTAGAGCTGGATGAACACAGCAGGCCAAGCAGCATCATAGGAGCAGGAAGGCAGATGTTTTGGGCCTTGACCCTAAGATGGACTGGACTATCATGCCATTTGCTTGCTTTCTTAATGCGCACTCACTCCGAGCCAATTCGGATACTCCCAGCATTCCCGCCATGTCTTCCTGTGTCTTGCCCCTCAACCAAGCCTCAGTGCTGCATTTCTGTGCTGCCTAGCACAGACATGATGCCAGGAAGCTTGTCGTGGTTGATAGCAGTTCTCAGTCAAGGGAGATAGTCCAGACCCTAGGCCCAAAACGTCAGCTTTCCTGCTCCTATGATGCTGCTTGGCCTGCTGTGTTCATCCAGCTCTACACCTTGTTAGCTCTGGGTTTTGGTAACAATTTCTGTTTCTGTTTCTGTTTCAAGGCTCATGCTCTACCAGCCTCACTGTCGCCTGCATTATCTTCGCTCACTCACTCTCAGCACCCCGACCCCCAGATACAACAAACCCTTCATTGCCCCCTTGCGCTGCCCACTCACTCAGGATACTTCGACACTTGCGCCAAAAACAATAACTGTGCCACCCACTTTCATCTACTTTAATACCTGCCTCTCAAGCATTTGAGGAAAGATTCAAGAGAGAAAGGCAGAAAGAGTCAAAGATGTTAGTGGACTGTTTGACATTGAGCTCCTCACCTCTTAGGCAGACAGGTTCTTGACTGCCCTGCGAAGATCTCTGACCATGTTCATACCCCTGCTCCTGACTGAAAGCTACCTCCCTTGACTGGGAACTGCTATCAACCACGACAAGCTTCCTGGCATCATGTCTGTGCTAGGCAGCACAGCAATGCAGCACTGAGGCTGGTACACTTGGTTGAGGGGCAAGACACAGGAAGACATGGCAGGAATGCTGGGAGTATCCGAATTGGCCCGGAGTGAGTGCGCATTAAGAAAGCAAGCAAATGGCATGATAGTCCAGTCCATGAGCTGAGTGCGTGATCCTGAGCGCAGAGTGTCCTTGTTGGATCATTGCAATGATAGTTGCTAACACAGCCTGAGGTGTGGCATTGAAGTACAGGGACAAGTGAATCAGAAATGTGCTGCGAGGGTCTTAAAAAACTGCCACATGCCAGATGCCAAAGTGCATGTCAAGGGAGTGTGGGGTATGTGGCCTGTGCTCTAGGAGTGTGCCCTGAGATGTTGGTGCCTGAAGTCCACCAAGGTGGTCCTTTGGCCCAAGTGGCAAGCTGAAGTTACCAGGTACTCACTCTGATTTAGGTGTTGAGATTGGCCTCCAGTTTGGTCAGACTGGAGCATATTAATGAGCCATAAGGTGCAATTACTCAGGTCATTAACGGGCAATGCGAGAATCTCATCTTGACGTGATTAAAGATGCAGCAAAATGCTCCCACGTCAGGAATCCTCACGTGATTCTTTCTTGCCATAGCCCACTTCAATCAGACCTTTTATAAAATTCTGCCCATAATTTCTAAGTTCACAGATAATACCAAATTGGGGTTTTATAGTGAGCACTCGAGAGGACCATCATCAGTTACAGGAGGGTATGGACATATTTGCAAACGGGAATAATTGATGAAAAAAAATTCGACATGGATAAATGTCAGGTATCAGCAAACTTTGTTTTGACCAGCACTTTATCAACCTGCATTCTTGATAAACTGGCATAAAATCAACGACCGCAATCTACTGCAATATCTCATTACTTATTCTGTAAATAACGTATTAAGTCACACAACGCCAGTTTATAGTCCAACAGGTCTATTTGATAAAAACCAGAACAACCTCCTCAGAAGACGGACACAGGGTATGATCGATAGAGTAGCCTTCGTTGTCCAGTAATTCCCGAGAGCAAAGAAACCAAGCCACATAGTTCACAGC
This sequence comes from Ginglymostoma cirratum, assembly GCA_024137785.1. NCBI lineage: Eukaryota > Metazoa > Chordata > Chondrichthyes > Orectolobiformes > Ginglymostomatidae > Ginglymostoma > Ginglymostoma cirratum. The sequence goes on along the minus strand of JAHRHZ010000141.1, from coordinate 331,316 downwards.
TTTCAACATGTCATCGATGACAATGAACATCTTGCCAAAATCTTCCCTATTCCTCCACTTCTTGCCTTCAAACAACCACCAAACCTTAAGCAAACCATTGTTCACAGCAAATTACCCAGCCTTCAGGACAACATCGACTACAATACTACTCAACCCTGCCACAACAACCTCTGCAAGACAAGTCAGATCATCAACATGAATACTACCATCACACATGGGAACACCACCCACCATACACATGGAAGATACTCATGTGAATTAGCCAATGTTGGCTATCTCATATACTTCAGGCAAGGGTGCTGTGAGACATGGTATATTGGTGAAACCATGCAGGCACTATGATAATGGATGATTGGACACCGCGCAACAATCAGGAATGCTCCCTCCTAGTTTGGAATACTTCAGCAGTCAAGAGCATTCAGCCTCCGATCTTCAGTTAAGTGCCCTCTAAGGCAGACTTCAAGATACACAACAATGCAGAGTCGCCAAGCAAAGACCGATGGCTAAGTTCTGTACCCATGAAGAAGGCCTCCACAGTGATCTTGGGCACATACTGCACTACAGGTGACCCCACCATACTGCTCTGTATCTGTTAAATCTTCCTTACTGTCCTGTTTTGACAGCACCACCTTGATAAATTGTTATGATCTCTCCACCTTAATTAATTTGCAGTTTTGAATTTGACATGCGATTCCAGTCATTTACTTTGTCTCCAGCACCACCTTATTTTTAATTTTTTGTAATTATCTCTCTGCCACATTTAATCAGATTATAGGTCATCCCTTCGCTTGTTATTCAGCTGTTGACGCTTTATTCACTGTCTAACACTTTTGGTCACCTGCAGATACTTATCATCTGACACTCCACTCACACAGTTGTATGACCTTTTGATCTCTCTGCCCTTGATCTCTCTGCCTATAAACTCTGGGCCTACGCGCTCTGCACTCTCACTGCACTCGACGAAGGGGCGCAATCCGAAAGTTTGTGTGGTTTCAAATAAACCTGCGGGACTATAACCTGGTGCCATGTGACTTCTAACTTTGTCCACCAGTCCAAAACTAGCACCTTCACATCATAAATAATGTCTAACAGTGGTGTGCATACACCGGCCTTATGTTTCTGTCACTTTCTGTGAGTTTTTCCATTGATTTTTGGAGGTGTGTTGATATTTTTGCAGAGATTTTTTGAGGGATATCAATGTCTCAAAAATTTGCTCGGTCAGGATTTACTTCAATTATGCATACTTCTTGATTATCCAGAATATTTGATCAACTGGTACAATTACTGATCCCATAGGTGCCAGTTAATAAAAAGTTCGCTGTATTAGACTTTGGTCAGAAGAATTGGCAGATCAACTTGGAAATCCATGTATAGATGGATGAGAGAACAAACGAAGCTTAGACCACAAATACATCCATCACAAACATTTTTGCGTTTTGAATCCAATCTGACTCTTTCTCAGTTTCTGTGCTCAATGGACTCACAATCTTAGCTCTGTTCCCCTCTCTCAACATTTTCTGAGTCTTTCTAGCTCTTTCTGTTTCTTTTATTTCAGATTTCCAGCATCCATAGTATTCTGCTCCATTCCCTGTTTCACCAATCCCTTATTTTCACCCCATTTGCAGTAAGGCATTCCTATGTTTAAACTCCAGCTCCTTTGCAATAAAAACCAACATTCCATTTGCATTCTTAATTACATACTATTTTCTTGTAATTCATGTACAAGGGATCTAAAAACCTCTTTCTCTGTTGTTTCTCATTAGTCAACTCACATTCTGCTTTTCGATTCTTCCTTCAAAAATAGATAAACTACACATTATGCTTCAGTAGCTAAAGTTTTGTTTGCATGGTTAACTTATCTGAATCCTTTTGCATATCCTTTATATACTCTGCATAACCTATCTATTCTTATCAGCAAATTTGGCTGTAGGACGTGCCAGTGATCTTTATACAATTCATTAATATAGATTATAAATAGTTGAGACTACTTTACTGATCCTGTGCGTGACTGCACCAATCACACCGTGCTAACCTGAAAATGATCCAAATATTATTAAAAAATTCTCATTCATGGGATGTAACGTTACTGGCTGGACAAAACAAGTTGAGAAGGTGGTGGTGAGCTGCCATCTTGAACTGCTGGTGTCTATTTGTTGCAGATGCAATGCTGCTAGGGAGGAATTTTCAGGATTTTGACCCAGCAACACTAAACGACGGGTGATATATTTCCAAGTCAGGGTGGTGAGGACCTTGGAGGGGAACTTGCAGGAGTGGTGTTCCCATGTATCTACTGCCCTGGTCTTTCTAGGTGATGCTGATCGTGGGTTTTGGAAGGTGCTGTTGATCGGAGCGTTGTTGAATTTCTATAGTGTATCTTGTAGATGGTATACACTGCTGCTACTGAGTGTCAATGGGGGAGGGAGTGAATGTTTGTGCATTGAGTGCTCGTCTGGTGAGATGCTTTGGACTGGATGGTGCTGTATTTATTGAGTGTGTTGGAGCTGTGCTCATCCAGGCAAGCAGGTATATTCCATCTCAATCCTGACCTGTGCCTTGTAGATAGTGGACAAGCTTTTGGGACTCAGGAGCTGAGTTACTCACTGTAGGATTCCTAACTTCTGAGTTGCTCCTGTAGCTACTCTATTCCAATGGCCAGTCCAAATCAGCTTCTGGTCAAGTTAACTTAGGTATTGATAGTGTGAGATTCAGTGATAGTAATGCCAGTGGTTAGATTGTCTCTTGTTGGAGATGGTTCTTGTGTGATGCAAACGATATTTGCCATTTGTCATCCCAAGCTTGGATATGGTCCAGTTCTTGTGGCATTTGAACATGGACTGCTTCAGTACCTGAGGAGTTGCAAATGGTGCTGAGCATTGCACAATCATCGATGACCATCCCCACTTCTGACCTTATGATGGATGGGAAAGTCATTGATGAAGCAGCTGAAGTTGGTTGGGCCTCAGACACTATGTTGAGGAACTTTTGCAACAAAGTCTTTGACCTGACATGACTGATTTCTGACAACTGCAACCAGCTTCCTTTGTGCCAGGTATGATTCCAACCAGCAGTGAGTTTTACGTCCATCACCAATTCCCATATGGACTCATGAATCTGCTCTGCATTAGATGTGATCCTGGTTTATCGAATTCTGGCTTCAACTTGGCTTTTCCATCTAGCCTTGTGTAACCTTTAATTCTGTTGTCACTCATTAATTTGTCTACCTCAGCGTTAAAGATAACAGATGACACAGCTCTCTGAGAAAGTGAATTCCACTCCTCTGAGAGAAAAAAAGTTTACACTTTGCGACTTAAGTTGCGGTGTCTTTTTGTTAAACAGTGCACCCTCAGTCTAGTCTGTCCGGACTCAGAATTGATCCTCTCAGCATATACCCACACTTCTATCATTTGGAATCCTGTCATGTCTCTCTAACCATCTCTGATTTTGAGGGCAGTTTACTGGCCTGAACCATAAGTCTATTTCTCTCTCCACAGATGCTGTCTGGTCCACAGAAGTGTTTGCAGCCTAAGTTCCACACTATTGGGAGCCCACTCAAGATGCAACAAAGTCTGCTCCAAACCACTTCAATCTGCCTCTTCACTATCGTCAATGTGACCCATCAAGATCCCACAAGCAGCAATTAAAATTTGGTTTAGTCGGTGAGCGCTGCTGGTTGACTCATGAGGAACGTTTCTCGCCAGTACTGAATGTGGGATCCTTAATGCGAGGGGCCTCTGCTGAGCTTGTGGAATGTCCTGACATTGGTAAAGTGCTCTATACCTGTGTGTCCCTCTGCCTAATGAAGATGAGAACAGGTTACTGGGTCGATGGGTGGCTGACTTGAACTGCCTCACTATCAGGAACTGAGAAATAGGAGAAATTCTCACAAAGGATACCCTCCTCGAAGTTAACACCTCCTTCACTGGAACATCACCAACATCTGCACACTAATGCTTTGAGGTGATCCACATGAGCAGGATAGTATTTCTTGTCCAGTGATAACCTAAGGACATTCAAGAGCCAAATAAATGAGTGCCTTTGGGATGTTCCAAATGTTTTTCAGTAAATAAAGTAAATTTGAAGTCCTGCCATTAGTGTAGTGAAGGAAATGTGGCGCTAATTTGCACATAGGAAGCTCCCACAAATGACCTTCTGACAATGTCATGATTGTCTGTTTCAGTGATGTTCACAGAGAAATATTAGCTCCAGCTCACCATGGAGCAGTTCCCTATTCCTCTTTCAAGTAGTGCCATAGGATATTTTACATTGCTGACAGATCATCTAAAACGTGGTCCCTCCAACAATTCAGAATTCCCAATGCTGCAATATTCCCTCGGTAGTGCACTCCTAAAAGTGCAGCCATGTCTTTGCACTGACCCTCTCATAGGTCAGTTTTCTCTCAGTACTGACAGGGTGAAACTCTGTCAGTATTGACTTGCATTAGTGCAGCACCCCTTCAGTACTGACCATATGAAAGAGCAGCACTCTGTCAGTGTTGACCTTCTGCTAGAGCGATGTTCCCTTAGTATTGATGCTGTTAGTGCAGACCTCCCATGGTATTGATGCTCTGTCTGTTCAGTGTTTCCTTAGCATTGCTCCTCTGTCAGTGTAACTCTGCCTCAGTTTAGACCTTCTGTTAGTGCAAGCTCCCTCAGTATTGATCCTCTGTCAATTCAGTGTTCCCTTGGTGCTGACTCTCCAACAGTATAGCCCTCCTTTTGTACTGGTTTAGTGTTTCTTATGTATTAATCACTCAATAATCTCCACAAGTGCAATGATCTTGTAGTACTGACCCTCTGACAATGCACTTCTCCTTCAAAGCAGCACTCTTTTAAGCTTAACTGTTTGGTCATTTATCCTCACTGAGAGGGAACCTGTACTTGTCGGATTTCCAAAAGGTCTTTGACAGCGTGTCACGCAATATGTTAATACAGCAGATTAGGAATCATGAAGGAAGAGTTAATAAATTAGCATGGATACAGGACTGGTTAACAGATATAAAGCAAAGAGATTAGATAAACGAGGAACTTTCAAGTTGGAATGCTGTGCCTTGTGGAGAGTGGCAAGGATCAGTGCCTGGGTTTCTTCTATTTGTCGGCTCTGTCAATGCCTTTTGTTAAAATGTTGACAATGCAAAGTTAAATGAGAATATAAGCTACGAGAGGGCACAGAAATGTGCTACAAAGAGATATAAAGCCATTATGTGATTGGGCACAATGGTGACAGATGGATTGTGATGTGGGGAAGTGAGAGGTTATTCACTTAAGCAATAAAAACAGAAAAGCAGAATTGTTTTATTCTTACTAACATAACCTGCAAACATTGACATTCAGGAAGACTTGGGCATCCTCCTGGGAGGAATGCATATTGTCTGTTGTTACAAGAGGATTGAAGAGCAAAAAACAATGAAATTAGATATCCCCATTTATAGTCTAACAGGGTTACTTGAAAACAGAAGCTTTTGGAGTCTCGCTCCCTCTTCAGGAGTTAGTGAGAGAGGTAGATTCAGACACAGAGTTTATAAGTAAAAGATCAAAGGGTCACACCACTGATGAGGATGTGTTTATCAAATCTAAGATGTTGTTAAATCTTTAATCATTTAGAAGGTTTTAATTAATTAATGCATATACGTAAATCCCCGAATTCCTTTCAAGTCACTTTCCTGAGATAAAGTTTTTATCAGTGTAAAGAAGAGATGACATTTTAGGTCAGGCAATGCACGTTAGGTGTGAGACCTTGTTTAGAATCTGTTTGCATTTTGGTTTGGAGTCAGACTGGTTTTATTTCTAAAGGAGCAATTTTAAAAAATGCCACATTGACTGACTGTCCATAAATTGTGCGCTTTTTGAGCAAAATAGAATGTATCTATAAGTGGGGAGGGGGAGACAGAGAGAGAGAAAAAGAGAGAGAGAGAGAGAAAGAGAGAAAGAGAGAGAGTGTATGCGTGTGTTTGTGACTTGAAAAAACTTTGAGGATTTACATATACATATTAATCAATTAAAACCTGCTAACTAATTAAAGATTTAACAACATCTTAGGATTGTTCAATACATGCTCTGCAGTGATGTGACCCTTTGATCTTTTACTTAAAAATTCTTTGTCTGATGCTACCTCTCTCACTAACACCTGAAGAATGAGACAGGCTCTGAAATCTTGTGTTTTCAAATAAACCTGTTAGACTATAAAAACCGAAAGAACTGTAGATGCTGTAAATCAGGAACAAAAACAAAGTTGCTGGAAAAGGAAGGGTCCGAGGAAGGGTCACTGAACTCGAAACATTAACTCTGTTTTCTCCTTCACAGATGCTGCCAGACCTGCTGAGCTTTTCCAGCAACTTTGATTTTGTTCCTGTTGAACTATAACTTGGTGTCATTTGATTTCTGGCCTTGTCGACTCCACTCCAACACCGGAACCTCCACATCTTACACATTTCCGGATGAGACACACGTTGTCTGTATATTAAAGAAAGGTTCCACTTCTTTTGAAGCTCAAGGTTTACTAAACTGTTTCGCGGGGTGGGAGGGGATATCCTTTGAGGAGAGCTGACTGAATTGGGATTCAAGAAAGAACAAGGTGCCATCCCATTAACACATGCAAGGTTCTGAAGAGGCTCAACTGGTTTGAAACTAAGAGATAGTTGTTTGCTTGCTGGGGAAGCTAGAAGACAGGGTTTGGGGGGTGGGAGAGGAGAATGAAGTCGTAAGGCAAGAAATGACCATTTCAGGGAAAGAACAAGAAAAACATCTTCACTGAATGCTCTTCACAGTCGAATCTCTTCCAGGCTGAGATAGGGAGCAATCAAGGGAGTGACTGGAAAGGGTGGATTTAAAGCCAAAGATCAGCCATGATTGCATGAAATGGGGGAGCAGATTTGAGGGGCCAAATTATGCTCTCCTATCTCTGATGTCCTGATGACTAGAAGATGACCTTGGACTTGAACTTTCACATCTAATTTTTATCTTTTCAAAACTCCCACACAACAGCCTCAGTGGAGCCAACAATTCATGTCAAGATTGAAAGCCTCCTCACATCTCACCACTGTTAACCACAACCTACGTCACTGCACGCAAATCCATTGAGATGATGATCAATCCTTGCCAATGTCAGAAATCTAAACTGAACAGATTTCTTTTCAGTCTCTTATTTGTTGAGGTTCATGCAGGTAAGCGACCTTTCCAGTCTAAGTGTGCTGTGTATCAGCATTTTCATATCTTCATATTTTGAAATCAGTTAAAGCCTGCACAATTCTACATTGCGACAGTTCACCAGTCTTTCAGCCGCACTAAATGTCAGCGATATCTCTCTTTCTTTCTGTCTGTCTCGACTTGTCTATTGTTGTTTCTCTCACGCTCCAGACACAAGCACACTTTTTGAAACCACATTCAGACAAACGGTCAAGGCTTCAATCAAACAAATTTCAGTCTCGTAACCAAATACAGAGACAATGTTGCGCTGTCAGAGGGTCAGCACTGAGGGAGAACTGCACTGTCAGGTGTTCAGTACTGAGGGATTACTGCACTGTTGAAGGGGCAGTACTATGAAAGTGCTGCACTGTCGGATGATCAATTCTTAGGGAGCGCTGCACTATCAGAACATCAGTACAGAGGGAGTACTGCACTGTCGGATCATCAGTACTGAGGCAGTGCTGCACTGACAGAGTGTTAGTACTCAGGGAGCACTGCACTGTCAGAAGGTCCATAGTGAAGGCATGCAGCACTGTCAGAGGGTCAATACTAAGGGGCTGTTGCACAGCCAGAGGGTTCATAGTGAAGGAGTGCCGCTCTGTCAGTGGATCAGTACCGAGGGACTGCTGCAGTGTTAGAGAGCAAATACTGAGGGAGTGCCGCACTCACAAATGATGAGTCTTGAGGGAGTGCTGCACCATCTTGGATTGTCAGTATGGAGGGAACGCTGCACTGCCAGAGGATCAGTACTAAGGGGGCGCTGCACTGTTGAAGAGTCAATACTGTGAAAGTGCTGCACTGTCAGAGGATCAGTTCTGAAGGAGTGCCTCACTGTCATAGGATTGTTGCTGAAGGACAATTGCACAACCAGAAAATCAGTACAGCGGTAGCATTGCAATATCAGCAAGTCAGTACTGAGGGAGCACAGTACTGTCTAGAGGCCAGTATTGAGGGATTGCTGCCCTATTGGTGGGTCAGTGCTGAAGGATTACTGAACTTTGGAATGCTGCACTGTCAGTGAGTCTATTACTGAGGTTGCACTGCACTGTTAGAAAGTCAGTAATCAGGAAGCCATAAGGAATAGTTGGAAGAATAAGCCTTTCAGCCCACCAATTCAACTCCATCATTCAGTGAGATCATCACTGATGTAACTATGTTCATAATGCCACTTCCCTGACTGCCTCCTCTGACTCTTTGTCACATCCACATGGCACCCTCTTGGTTACCAAATCTCACTTTCACTGCTCTTTCACTTTTCATATTATTGTAGCAGCTTTTACTGTTTGCTTTAATATTTCTCGCTAGATTTTGTTTTCTCTTCGTCCAATTAATTGGTCTCTAATTCATCCTTGTCTGATCCCGGAAATGTTCCCAGTGTTTTGGTCCACCAGTTATCTTAGTGAGATTGTCCAGCTGGTCCCAGATCTTCTAATTGGTGGGCAGTGGACAGGTGAATTTCCTGCAGCTGCTGACTCCATGGTAATTACAGAGAGAGTTGACATTTCAGATGGGCAATTTCCCAGTACCTTAGAGCGCTGGAAACTGTCCCCAAACTCAGATCAGAGACTTTGCATGGTCTGGACCTTGTCTGTTACCTTGGTAAGATAAAAGGGAATTATAGCTGCTCCTTGGTAAGTATTAAGGTGAATCCCCGAATCAATATCTGACGCCACATGGAGAACTGACCCCATCCAACCTCGGAGCCATCTCAAATTGGCCCCTAGCTCCCATCAGACACTTTCCATTGGAGCTAACCTCCACAAGACCACTTGAACTGACCTGAATCCCTGTCCAGATCTGATCCTGGATCCAACTGACTCTGACCTAATGCATGGGGAGCGATGGCCTAGTGGTATTATCGCTGGATTGTTAATCCAGAGACTCAGATAATGGTCTAGGGACCCAGGTTAGAATCCTGCCATGGCAGATGGTGGAATTTGAATCCAATAAATATCTGGAATTAAGCATCAAATGATGACCACTAATCCATTGTCGACTGTCGGGAAAAACCCATCTAGTTCACTAACGTCCTTGAGGGAAGGAAACTGCCGTCCTTACCTGGTCTGGCCTACATGTGACTCCAGAACCCACAGCAATGTGGTTGACTCTTAACTGCCCTCTTGGCAATTAGGGTTGGGCAATAAATGCTGCCTAGCCAGTGATGCCCTCATCCCACGAATGAATAAAAATAAAAACCACATTTGACCAGACCTGTTCCAACAGCCCCTGATTACTCCTCCCAAACCTGATTGACCCCGCAGCCCCAAAGCTCTCACTCACTGACCTGCTGCACTTCCTAGCCATTACCGAACCCTCTTGCCTACACAAGGTGCCCACTACCCAACTTCTACCCTACTGTATCATCCCATTACCTCTGAACCACTTGCCTTACCCATGCTTCTTCACCCACTTACTTTACTACCTACACTCATTCACGATAAAACATTAGGTAACATTGAAACCAAAATAAACAAGAAAAGACTAATTATACTTAGAATAATTGTATTAGAATTACATTAACTCTTCAAAAGAAGGGTTAAAATTCAGTATGCTTACAACTATTCATGATCTGCTAAAAGGAACAGGAAAATGATTTTTTTTAACAGATAACAAGTAAAGATTACAAAGTGCACCGACAGGGTGGATAAAATGAGGTCAGTAATCAGATAGACTTAAGACAAGAGGCAGAAGACTAAAGGGGAATTGAGGAGAATTTTTTCATTCAGAAGTTGATGGGGTGTCTGGAAATCATTGTCTGAAATGGCGGCTGAGTCAGAAATATTCGTAACATTTAAGCAATGTGTAGATATTCACTTGCATTGCCATAGGCTCAGGATTGTGATACACAGGCTGGAAAATGAAGTTGGTGCATTCAGATTTTATTGACCGCATGAACACATTGGACCAAATGCCTCTTTCTGTGCTATAGATGAATGTGAGTTTATGAATGTATTAAAAACAACTATGTGTTATGGACAGAATGCAAGTTTTGAAGCAAATCTCACCTCCTATTCTCACCACCTGTGATTAGATGTTCCCAACTTCCCTTTTTATGTGTATTCTGAATTAGTAAGAATGGAAAAAGCATTTTTGGAAAGTAAAACCATCAGAAAGATTTATTTTACGCACACTTAGACCCAGGGTTGTAATACATTGAAATATGTGCGCTCGCAAACACACAAGGGAAGAATGTGCATTGAAATGGATGCAGAGGTTATTCAGTTAGCAGGATGCCAAATACAGAACAACCCAGTGATATCAGTTCATAAATATTCTTGCTTCTTAGGTGGAGTCCAAAGCTGGAATTTGCATTTTGGAAGTCCTCAGTGGATGACTGGCTAGCCAGAAGTTCAGGGGTCATGGACCATTTCTGCTCTTGTTAAATCTCTTTGAACACCTTCTGAGGAATATTGCCAAAATGTAACCTATGCTTCACCATTTTTTTGAAAGGAAGTTGATTGCTTACAATAGATCTGTCAGGGTTGTTATAACTCCCAATTCAATTTTCTACGTGTCTGGTGGATAACGTCATTTCAGTAGTAAATTATAAAACAATAGTTAACACTCAGGTTCTATCAGCAAATATGTGAAACATTGATTGTCTGGTTAATATTTACTTCTGACAAGCTTCTGGAAGGTTACTACTAAGTTGAGTCACACACAGTGATATTTATTCATGGACAAAGCTGTGACAGGTGGCAGCTCATCCGCTCTGTCTGCTTTCCTTTTCATTTCTTTTTCTTTTTTGCTCTTTTCAGGTCTTTCCTTTTTTATTCGTTTACTTACCTTTTACTTTACTCACTTACTGTGAAGAGCTCAGACAGCATTGGCAATGGCGAGTTATCCTGACGCTGACTCATAGAGGGAGAGTCAGCCAAGCACAGAGAAGGGTGGGCCCAGTGCAGGGATACTGAGCCCAGCTTGGGGGGTAGAGGAAGTCCAGTGCAGAGGAGAATGGGTGAGCAAGGGACCCCGGAATCAGCGGCTGCTGCATCAGCAGAGGCGACATTAGAGAGATAGGCCCAGCAGCAAAATATGGTGACTTCAATGTTAGTTGGGATCCGGCATAGATGACAGTCTATGTGGTGGTGGCTCAGCTCGGACTTCAAATGTAGATGGACTTTTCTTCAAGCTAGATCTTTTCATTTTCCTCTTATTCGTAAATATATCTTCCTGATTGGCTCCAATTTGATTGTATGGAAATGTCCTTCATGCACTGTGTGCACTAATGTGGAGGCTACACTTGCCAATTTGATTTCTCCAGTGTATATTTCTTAGTCACAGATGTTATATTCTTCTTGTAGATTCTTTTGTCTTCAATGGACTAAGTCTTTGTTGAGGTGTGTCAAATATCTGCAGTAACATCAGCATTGTTTTTTCTACCATCCCATCTTTTAACCTCTCCCCTATACACCATGCTACTATAGTTGGGGAATTGAGTACAAGAGTCAGGATGTCATGTTGCAGCTTTGTAAGACTTTGGTTAGGCTGCACTTAGAATACTTCATTCAATTCCTGTCTCCATATTACAGGAAGGATGGGGAGGCTTCGGAGAGGTTGCAAAAGAGGTTTGCCAGGATGCTGCCTGGATTAGAGAATACCAGTGATAAGGAGAGGCTAGAAAAACTTTGGCTGTTTTCCCTGGAGCGGCAGAGGCTGAGGGAAGACTTGATAGGAGTCTATAAAATTATGAGATACATTGATAGTGTTGACAGACAGAATCTTTTGCCCAGAGTTGAGATGTCTAAAGCCAGGGGCCAGGCATTTAAGGTGAGAGGGGGGAAGTTCAAAGGAGATGAGAGCGGCAAGTTTTTTACATAGAAAGTCATAGAAGTCTGGAACACACTGCCCAGGGTGGTGGAGGCAAATATGATAGGGGTGTTTAAAGGACTTTTAGATGAACACATGAATATGTAATGAACGGAGGGATATTTACATAGGGCAGGCAGGAGGGATTAGTTTAACTTGGCATCATGTTCGGCACAACACTGTGGGGTGAAGGGCCTATTCCTGTGCTGTACTGTTCTGTGTTCAACTTTGTCTTAAACCCTTGTGTTTAATTTCAGACACTAGCTACAGAATCAAACTTCTTGCTGTCAAACTCATATTATGATCACTTTTACCTCAGTGATCCTACACTTTGAACTATTAACTAATCCGGTATCTTTATATGTGGCTGGGTCTACAGTAGCCTGTTTCCTGATTGGTTCCAATATGTATTGTATGGAAATAACCCTCATGCACTGTATGCACTAGTTCGGAGGCTACATTTGCCAATTTGATTTGTCCAGTGTACTTAAAGACTAAAAGCACCCAACTTATTGCAGTGCCATTGTCACCTGCTCCCCCACAATTTGTTGGTTTAAAATCTCTCCTGTAGTATAGATTCTGCGGTGGAGCATGTGAAACACTCTCACTAGTGACTTATTTCTTTATTCCTTAACTCCATTCAAATTGATTCAACTTTATAATCCCATAAACCAAGAATATTTCTCACTGTTCTCATTCTTCTTTAACAAAGCTACCACACCTCTCTGATAAAGAAGATAAAAGGTGCTGCAGATGCTGGAGAATCCGAGATAACAAGCATGGGGCTGGATGAACACAGCAGGTCAAGCAGCATCATAGGAGCAGGAAAACTTGACGTTTCGGGCCTAAACCCTTCATCTGATGAAGGGTTTAGGCCCG
>JAHRHZ010000141.1:274293-318047 GCA_024137785.1 Ginglymostoma cirratum | reverse complement strand
CGGGCCTAAACCCTTCATCAGATGAAGGGTTTAGGCCCGAAACGTCAAGTTTTCCTGCTCCTATGATGCTGCTTGACCTGCTGTGTTCATCCAGCCCCATGCTTGTTATCTCACACCTCTCTGATAGTCGGTTCTCCCACAGTACTGACTCACAAATCAATGCAGTGCTCCCTTAGTCCTGCTCCTCCAACAATTCAGCATCCTCTCAAAAATGCAACAGAATGTAGATCTGGATTTTTGCACTCACTTGCCTCAGTTGCTCCTCCAATCTTATGACTCAGACCAAGGGGTATTCACTGAGAAAGACAGTGCAAAATACTTCTGGAAAAGTCCTGTTGCATGTGGCTTTCACCTTTCTCTGACCCGTCACTTTCATTCTTTGTAGCTTTGCGTGCCATTCTACACTTAAAATGATTTGAGTTTTAATACCAAGATGTTTCACAATTACTCATTGTTTTCTATCCAGTTTCAAAAGTTGCCCCATCTGCAACGGACTCAATTAATAAACGATATTTTCCAGATTGCAATGATGTTGTCTGTTCCAGATCTACATCTTACTGAAACGAATAGATTGTTGGGGCAATTAAAGTGTTATGGCTAATTTTGTAAAGGGAAACTTTTGTTGAATGTTTTCTTTTTAATATAGGTAGGACTTTTGAAGAAAGCCAGTCTCAGGGAAACAGCAAAATCACACGATTGAATCGAGGTGATGTGCCATGTCAGTAAAAGCAAGATCAGTCAAAGAATAGATTATGACCGGCAAGACAGATTGAACCATAATCTATTAAATCAATCTTGCTGACTTTTCAAACACATGAGTTTTTATAGCGTCGAGCTAATGGAGATTCTATCAGAATTGTGAAATGTTCACAGTTTGTGCATTTTTCCCCCTTTATCTGGGTTAGTTAATGCAATGAATTTGAAAGATGCACCAAAAAAATCATCTAATTGGAGAAAAATAATTTTAAGATCAGTAAGTTAAAGTAGGCCTAGATGTATGCTTTATAAAATGATCCAAAATTTTGGATTCAAGATGAAATCCCTATCTTCCCATATCACTTAAATCTAGTTTCTGGGGTTTTTTGGTCTCATCCAGCAAAGCATACTTGAATTATGTTTCTTAGAAAAAGTGTTACCTTTCATATCTTGAATGCAGAAGCTAAATCTGTTAATATGACACTGTGTGTGTGTGTGTGTGTGTGTGTGTGTGTGTGTGTGTGTGTGTGTGAGACACTAAACAGTCCTCTGCATTGCCCTCTCCAGCGGGATGAATATCATTATAGTTTAAGTCATAATGGTATCCTTCCACAGTGTCCACAATCACCTTGTAAACGTGCCCTTTTCTCCCTGTTTGGTAAAGTTGTACGTCATGCCAGAGCTATGGAAGCTGGCTCCCTGCCCTCTTCTGGTTTTTGATTGACAAGCTGGAGAACTTATCAACCACTCCATATTCTCAAATGTTTGATGCTGGTGAACCATACCTTAGCAAACTCCAATGCCCCCTTCCTGGGAACCATTCGCCACCTGATGAAACCTTCTTCTGTCTTTACTGACAATGCCAACTGTCTTGTACTCTGCTTTCTCTGCACCATCTGCACTGTCATTCTCCTTCGGCTAACTTCTAACTCTTTCTTTGCTCTCTCGTTCTCTTTTTAGTATCTTTCTTCTCCCCCTTCTTTGTCTGAATCTCTTTCTCTGTGTGTCTTGCTTTCTATCACATTCTGTCTCTCAGACTTTTACCTGTGGCCTTATGGTAACATTACACCTCTGTCCCTGACAATTTCTCTCCTACCATATTTCTTTTTCCATCCCATCACTACTCACTCCGCCTGTACTGCATCTACTTTTATTTCCCTTTAAGACAGCAGTTTTCAGAAACAACTCACTGTGTAAAATGTTTCACCTCTCCTCTTTGTATTCTTTTGCCAATGATTACTTACCCTCCAACCACTAGAAACAATTATCTATTTATTCTATCAAAAAAACTGGGGAGAGGGACTGATCGATTACTTCTGTCAAAGATGAAAACAGAAAGTGCTAGAGAAACTCAGTAAGTCTGGCAGCAGTAAGAAATGTTTCAAGTCCAGAATGGCAAATTAGTCATATCCGCCAAAGAATCCTACTTTCATTTATACCTATCAAAGAGTTAGCCTAAACACAATGGACCGAATGGCCTCTTTATGTATTATCATAGAATCCCTACAGTGTGGAAACAGGCCCTTCAGCCCAACAAGTCCACACCGACCTTCGGAGCACCCCACTCAGACCAATCCCCCTAAACTACACGTCCCTGAACACTACAGGCAACTTAGCATGGCCAATCCACCTACCCTGCACATCTTTGGACTGTGGGACGAAACCCACACAGACACAAGGAGAATGTGTAAACTCCACACAGACAGTCGCCCAAGGGTGGACTCAAACCCACATCCCTGGTGCTGTGAGGCAACAGTGCTAACCACTGAGCCACCGTGCCTGTTTGATTATAGGAAACAGGTAGGTAATAGACATACACAGATATCAAAATGCAAACAGAAGGAACATGCTTTTGAAGCATCAAGCTGCAAATAATTTCCACACAGGAAACACACACAGATATTTTGGGCCCAGACTCAATCATGAAACTTACACAGAACTTAAAATAAATTGGCTGAAGCATGAGATTGTTGCTTAATAAGTATACACACCACTAAAACTTTACAGGCTACCTTAACTTAGTGCAGAAATGGGGAATGCAAATCAGCTGTGTTATACAATTCGTGGTCTTGACATTGTGGCTACCTAGCGGTATTGCTAATCATGGAGCCCAACAGTTCAAAAGAGTGACATTCAACCCATCAATGTGCAGTCATTTATTTTCGTCTCAACTATCACTGCAGGAAACTGACCGTAGGTAATAGAAGGAGCAAATTACTGCAGATGCTGGAATCTGTACTGAAAACAACAAATGCTGGAAATCACAGCAGCTCAGACAGCATCCGTGGAGTGACAGCAAGATAATGTTTTGATTCTAGACATTAGAATCCATTTCCACTATCCTTTCAGGCAGAATGTTCCAGCTGCTGCACAAGACCATTTCTCAGCATCCTCCCCTTTCTTTTAAAATTATTTTATGTCAGTGTTCCTGGCTATCGAGCCTCACAGAGCCATAAAGTCATACAGCACGGAAACAGATGCTTCAGCCCAACTCATCCATGCCAACCAGGTTTCCTGAACTGAATTAGTCCCATTTGACTGCATCTGGCCCATATCATTCTAAATCTTTCCTATTCATGTACCCATCCGAGTGCCTTTTAAATGTCGCAATTGTACCTTCTTCTACCACTTCCTCTGGCAGTTCCATATATGCTCTACCATCGGTGTGAAAACATTGTCCTCAGGTCCTTTTAAAATCTTTCCTCACTCACCGTAAACCTCACCCTCTAGTTCTGGACACTGCTACCCTGGGTAAAAGACCTTGGTTATTCACTTTATCTGTGCTTGTCATGATTTTATAAACCTCTATAAGGTCACCCCTCAGCCTCCTACGCTTTGAGGAGAAAAGTCCAGCCTATCCAGCCTCTACTTATCACTCAAAACTTCCAGTCTCAGTACCATACTTGTGAATCATTTTTGCACCCTGTTCAGTTTAATAACATCCTTCTTATAGCAGGGTGACCAGAATTGTATGCAGTACTCCAAATGGGGCCTTACCAATGCTTTGTACAGCTGTAATATGACATTCCAACTCCTGCACTCGAAGCTCTGACCGATGAAGGCAAGCATGCCAAATATCTTTTTTGCATCCTGTCAACCTGTGACGCCACTTTCAAGGTACTATATAACTGGTCTCTCTGTTTGACAATACTTCCCTGGGCCAGACCATTACCTGTGTAAGTCCTGCCCTTGTTCATCTTACCAAAATGTAACATTTTATAATAAAAACGTTTATCAATATAAATTTTTAAAATATTTATTAATTTTATAAGCAAAATTTATCTGAATTAACCTCGACTGAATTAGTCGACTGCTCTGCCTTCATCCATCTTCTTAGTTACCCTTTCAAAAAACTCAATCAAATTTGTGAGACACAATTTCCCTTGCGCAAAGCCATGCTGATTATTCCTAATCAGACCTTGCCTTTCCAAATACATGTAGATCCTGTCTTTCAGAATTCCCTCCAATAACTTACCCACCACTGATGTTAGGCTCACCAGTCTGTAATTCCTTGGTATTTCCTTGCAGCCTTTCTTAAATAATGCCAGACTCCAGTCTTCCGGCACCTCACCCATAGCAGTCGATAATACAAATATCTCGGCTACGGGTTCGGCAAATTTCTTCCCTAACTTCCCCCAATGTCCTGGGATACACTTGATCAGGTCCTGGGGATCTGTCACAAGAATCACTTTCTCCTTATTTACTTGAATGAAACTCTAAATCCCAGCATCCCTACTGCAACTCTTACATCCCTATTCTGAGGAGAAAATTCGTAGCTCTGCAGTCCCTCCATATTAAATGACATTCCTCATCCCTCCCAAGATCTTGACTTTCAGTGGATAAGCACCACACAAGACTAACAATGTAGAAATGTTACAGCACTTATATTGAGAAGACAGTGACACAGTGGTAATGTCACTGATGAATGATTAAGAATCTGACACTAATGCTCTGGGTTCAAATTTCACCATGCCAGCTAGTGGAATTTAAATGTTCATTAATCAATCTGGAATTTAAAGCTAGTCTCAGTAATGGTAACAATGGAGCATCGTTGATTGTAAGAAGATATGAACTAGAGGCAGAAGAAGGCCATTCAGCCCCTTGACCCTGCTCTACCAGTTAATATGATCATGGCTGATCTCATCTCGGCCTTGACTCTAATTTCCGGCCCACTTTCCATTATCCTTCAATCTACTACTAGTCAAAAATCTGTCTATCTTCTCATTAAATTTATTCAGCGTCCTGGCATCCACCAAAATCTGGGATAGTGAATTCAACAGATTTGCAACCCTTTGATAGAAGTAATTCTTCCTCATCTCTGGCCTAAATCTGCCTTCCCTTGGCAGAAAACTATGACCTGTCATTCTACATTGCCCCACAAGGGGTAACCTCGTTCTATATCTAATTTGTCAGTCCTCTTTAGCGTCTTACATACCTCATTCTCATTCTACTAAAATCTAACAAGTACACACCTAAACTATTCAATCTCTTCTCATTCATCTCATTCACCTCTTCTCTTTCATCTCTGGAATTAATCTTGTGATCCTTCTCTGAACTGCCTTCAACACAGTTAAATCTTTCCTCAAGTAAGGGGACCAGAACTGCATGCAGCACTCCAGATGCAGTCTCATCAATGCCCTGTACACATGCAAAAATGCTTCAGAGATAGTAGGAACTGCAGATGCTGGATAATCTGAGACAACAAGGTGTAGAGCTGGATGAACACAGCAGGCCAAGCAGCATCAGAGAAGTAGGAAGGCTGATGTTTCGGGCCTAGACACTTCTTCAGAAAATGCTTCCCTACTTTTAAACTCCATCCTTTCTGCAATAAATGCCAAAATTCCATTTGCCCTCCTTCACACATCCTGTTGACTGTTCCAGTTCCAGAGAAAGAGAGAGAATAACCTGGCCTGCAGGAATGGAAATAAGGATTTGGAAGTTTATAAAAGAGTGGAACCCCTGGGTGTCTTTTTTCTAGAAATAGAAAGACTGAGGGGTGATCTTTGAGATTGTAAGTATGTTAATAGGCTGGACATAGAGAAGATGTTTCCACTTCTGGGAAGTGCCACAAGAAGGATCAAATTTCAAAACCCATTTCTGAAGAAGGGTCCTGACCAGAAATGTTAACTTTCTTACTCCTCTGATGCTGCCTGGCCTGCTGTGTTCATCTAGCTCCACACTGTTATCTATGGTCAAATAGGGACATTTTCAAAAACATCTGAATCTAACCTTCCCTGCTCCGCTCTCTCTTGGATTGTCCCCCTCCCCTTCCCCCTCTTTGTTTCTCCCCTATGTCTTCAGTCTATTCCCTCCCAAGTCACACCATACGTCTGTAACATCCCCAGGCCCTAGAAGCCTCACTGTCTCTGTAAAATCCACTTCCAGTATGTTCCCAAAGAGTCAAACATTTCCGTTGAGGCACTGAAACTTCCCATGAAGAAAGTACATGAGGGATCTTCAGTAAAAACATGAGCAATCGTGGGTGACACAGACTGTAGCGCAATCTGGGCTTTTAACATAGATCCCAATGAGAGTATTTTTAATTTCAAAAATATTCATTAAAAAAAGTCTTTGCATATATACTTTGACACAAAAGCAGCTCATTTATGCACAGTTGCAAATCAAGTAAACACACAAAATGTTGGAGTTTGATTATCCACAAAACCAAACACCTCTCTTGGACGTACAACATTGGTATTTAGATAGAGATAGTAAGAACTGCTGATGCTGGAGTCTGAGATAACAAGGTGTGGATCTGGAGGAACACGGCAGTCCAGGCAGCATCAGAGGAGCAGGAAAGCTGACTTTTCAGGTCAGGCCCCTTCTTCAGAAATGGGGAAGGGGAAGGGGGCTCTGAAATAAACAGAGGGGAGGGTTATTTAGATATATTGGACACACCAGGAGAGTCTATTAACTGAATGGACCCCCACAGGTCTCAACGGATCTCAATGAGACACAGAGAGAAGTGTTCATACAAGTCAAGCAGCATCAGAGGAGCAGGAAGGCCGACGTTTCGGGCCTAGGCCCTTCTTCAGAAATGGGGGAGGGGAAGGGGGGTTCTGAAATAAATAGGGAGAGGGGGAAGGTGGATAGAAGATGGATAGAGGAGAGAATAGGTGGAGAGGAGACAGACAGGTCAAAGAGGCAGACATGAAGCCAGTAAAGGTGAGTGTAGGTGGGGAATTAGGGACGAGATAGGTCAGTTCAGGTAGGATGGACAGGTCAAGGGGTCGGGATGACGTTAGTAGGTAGGAGATGGGGGTGGGGCTTGAGGTGGGAGGAGGGGATAGGTGGGAGGAAGGACAGGTTAGGGAGATGGGGACGAGCTGGGCTTGTTTTGGGATGCGGTAAGGGGAGGGGAGATTTTGAAACTTGTGAAGTCCACATTGATACCATTGGCCTGCAGGGTTCCCAAGTGGAATATGAGTTGCTATTCCTGCAACCTTCGGGTGGCATCGTTGTCGCACTGCAGGAGGCCCAGGATGGACATGTCTTCTGAGGAATGGGAGGGGGAGTTAAAATGGTTCGCGACTGGGAGGTGCAGTTGTTTATTGCAAAACGAGCATCCGTGTTTTGCAAAGTGGTCCCCAAGCCTCCGTTTGATTTATTCGATGTAGAGGAGGCCACAATGGGAACAGCGGATACAGTATACCATATTAGCAGATGTGGAGGTGAACATCTGCTTGATGTGGAAAGTCTTCTTGGGGCCTGGGATGGAGGTGAGGGAGGAGGTGTAGGGGCAGATGTAGCACTTCCTGTGGTTGCAGGGAAAAGTGCTGGCTGTGCTGGGGCTGGAGAAAAGTGTGGAGCAGACAAGGGAGTCATGGAGAGAGTGGTCCCTCTGGAAAGCAGATAAGGGTGGGGAGGGAAAAATGTCTTTGGTGGTGGGGTAAGATTGCAGATGGCGGAAGAGTCGGAGGATGATGCTTTGGATCCGGAGGTTGGTGGGGTGGTACTTGAGGACGAGGAGGATTCTGGTTTGGTCGTTATTGCGGGCAGGGGGTGTGAGGGATGAGTTGCAGGAAATGCGGGAGACACGGTCGAGGGCGTTCTCAACCACTGGGGGTGGGGGGGCTGGTGAGGATGTTGCGGTCCTTGAAAATGAGGATATCTGAGATGTACGGGAATGGAATGCCTCACCGACTCCCACAGCTACCTAGAATACACCTCCTCCCACCCACCTTCCTGCAAAAATGCCATACCCTATTCCCAACCATTTCAAGCCCACCGACTCCCACAGCTACCGAGAATAAACCACCTCCCACGCACCTTCCTGCAAAAATGCCATTCCCTATTCCCAATTCCTTCGCCTCCACTGCATCTGCTCCCAGGATGAGGCATTCCACTCCCATACATCTCAGATGTCCTCGTTTTTCAAGGACTGCAACTTCCCCCCCCCGCCCCGCCTCAGTGGTCGAGAATGCCCTCGACCGTGCCTCCCGCATTTCCCGCAACTCATCCCTCACACCCCCTGCCCGCAATAACAACCAAACACCAGAATCTCCCTCTTCCTCACGTACCAGCCCACCAACCTCCGGATCCAACACATCATCCTCTGACAGTTCCACCATCTGCAATCCGACCCCACCACCAAAGACATGTTTCCCTCCCCACCCTTATCTGCTTTCCAGAGGGACCACTCTCTCTGTGACTCCGTTGTCCGCTCCACACTCCCCTCCAGCCCCATCGCACCCGGCACTTTTCCCTGCAACCGCAGGAAGTGCTACACCTGCCCCCACACCTCCTCCCTCACCCCGATCCCAGGCCCCAAGAAGACGTTCAACATCAAGCAGATGTTCACCTGCCACCCGAAGGTTGCAGGAACAGCAACTTATATTCTGCTTGGGAACCCTGCAGCCCAATGGTATCAATGTGGACTTCACAAGTTTCAAAATCTCCCCTCCCCCAGACCCCATCCCAAAACCAGCCCAGCTCATCCCTGCCTCCCTAATCTGTCCTTCCTCCCACCTATCCCCTCCTCCCACCTCAAGCCCCACCCCTGTCTCCTACCTACTAACCTCATCCCACCCCCTTGACCTGTCCATCCTCCCTGGACTTACCTATCTCCTCCCTACCTCCCCACCTACACTCACCTTTACTGGCTCCATCCCTGCCTCTTTGACTTGTCTGTCTCCTCTCCACCTAACCTCTCCTCTATCCATCTTCAATCTGCCTCCCTCCCCTCCCTATTTATTTCAGAACCCGCTTCCCCTCCCCCATTTCTGAAGAAGTGTCTGGGCTCCAAACGTCAGCCTTCTTGCTCCTCTGATGCTGCTTGGCCTGCTGTGTTCATCCTTGTTATCTCAGATTCTCCAGCACCTGCAGTCCCTATTATTTCTGTTCATACAGGTCGCTGGGAATTGTAGCCAGATCCATGCAAGTGCTTAACTACTTAAGACCCCAACCCTGACTGAGATAGTCCCCAACCCCCACCCCATTACCACTCCCAGCTTCTGCCCTTCACCATACTCAAAATGACACGATTTTCTGCGTTAAGTAGACCGGGGAAGCGGTAGATCTTTTATCTTTTTTTACAAACATACCCTGAGAAGCAAGTTAAATCCCGTCTCTATTGTCATTCATTGTGCCATCAACCTTTATCCCCATGTTCAATTCACTTACTTTGGGAGCGGCCTCCCAACTTCAATATAAGCGAGGGTGAGATAAATAAAAATGAGACGAGGGAGGAGATACAGTGAATGCAAATCGAGAATTACAAGGTAAGAGAGATAGAGGAAGAAGTGGGAGACAGGAGCAGGCAACGGGAACGGCGGCGATGCAGATAGCAGAGAGAAAATGCAAATTGAGAGAGAGAGAGGGAAGGGGGGACGATGGGACACGGTGAAAGAGAAAATGTGGGAGACAGAAACGGGGAATGGGAAAGACAATGATAGATGGGAGAAGAGAAAGTTTGGAATACAGAGAGCGACAGATTTGGAGATGAAGGCAAAAAATAACTGAGATAGAGAGAATAGTGAGGGGGGGAAATGGAAAAAGTCAGAGAACAGGAAAAGACGGAACAGACATGTTCGGAAGTGGCAAGAAAGAGAAACAGCAGGAAGCAAAGCATAGCAGAAGGAATGGAAGACAGCAAGAAAGGGAGAGAGAGGGTCTCACAAAGACTTGGGCGCACAAACACAGAGAGAGGCGCGCACAGAGTGTGCCGGGGGGGGGGGGGGGGTGGCAAGAGATAGAAAGAGAGATCGAGAAATAAGGAGGATGGGAGAGATTTAAAGAACGGCAGAATGAGATAACGAAATAGAAAGATAGCGATCCAGAGAGAGAAATATAGTGAAGAAAACAGATAGAGAAAAAGCAGAGGTATGATAGGCAGATAAGCATGCCTACAGATATACAAAGCAAATTGCCTCATATTTAAAGCTCTATTTATAATATGTTCTTCTCTGTACCATATATGATCTCTATATATAAAATTCCGCCTGTAATATATCATCTATGGATTGTTAGCCCTATAATCTTGTGTGTAATGTTCTGTGTAAGCGAAATAATCTGCAGTGTTTAAAAGAAGATACAGTCTAAAATAAGGTGCTGGGTTACTCACCGTCAGCATTTGGTACAACCGCCGTCGGTACTTTCTAGAGCATTGTTTTAGACAATGAAGGGGCATGGGGATATTTAGGCTATCATATCACCTTCGCCTGAGGCGCGGAATCATTCAGAGACTCGTCAACAACACCCTCACCTTCCCGCTTTCATTTCCTCACTTCTACAAGAGTCAGTTCCTTCAGATTCCCCCCTTTAAACAAGACTCCTAGCACCTATAAGTACACCGTTTAATTGAGAATATTTTGCTGCGCTTGTGTTTTATGTTAACCGCACCTCTCCAAATCAAACTGCGATTTTCAAGTATCTAAAAATGTAAAGGATGGCCAAGGCAGAAATCCTCATAACATTGAAGAAGAATTTAGATGTGCACCTGCAATGCCAAGGCATATGATTGTTAGAACGGAAACAAAGTTGCTGGAAAAGCTCAGCAGGTCTGGCAGCATCTATGAAGAAAAATGCTGAGTTAACGTTTCGCGTCCGGTGACCCTTCCTCACAACTTGTCAGAAGGTGGGATTGGAATAGGGAGGTGACTATCTTTGACCGGCGCAGACGTGATGGGTCGAAGCGTCTTTTTTTTCGGTCCTGTGGATTTCCATATCTCTAGGTGAGGAGCTCTTGTGGTGCAGTGGCAGTGCCGGAAAGACTGGGTTCAAATCCCACCCGCTCCAGTGGTGTGCAACAACCCGTCTGAAAAAGCTGTTTAAAATTAACTGCAGGTGTGGCATAATTGTGTTTGTGGATATAAGCATCTCCTTCAGAAGAAATTAATTCTACTGGCAGTGCACAGATTGCTGGTAATAGGGTTATGATTTCAAATTATCCTTCAATGACTACTGTACAGTCCTTGGCGAAAATGAAGGAGTGAAACGGTGTGGTTTCTGAAATCCGTGATCTACCTCAGAGTGTAGGAGAGACACAATGGCTCAATCTCCCAGATGAAACAAAACGGTACATAGTTTCCTAACCAACCTGTTCAGAAATGTGAGGACACATTCCAAGAGTAGGTAGGACTTGAATCTGGGATCACCTGGCTCAGAGGTTAAGACTGTGCCACAAGAGGATCAGTACAGTGGCTCACTGGTTGGCAATGCTACCTCACAGTATCAGGGACCTGGGGTTTGATGCTAGCCTCGGGCTAGCCTCTGTGTGGAGCTTGCACGTTCTTCCCGTGTCTGCGTGGGTTTCCTCCGGGTGTTCCGGTTTCCTCCCACGGTCCAAAGATGTGCAGGTGAGGTAGATTGGCCATGGGAAATGCAGGGTTGCGGAGATGGGACACGGTGCTAGGTCTGTGTCTGGGTGGGGCACTCTTCAGAGGTTTGGTGTGGACTCGATGGGCCGAATGACCTGCTTCCGCACTGTAGAGATTCTTTAGCAGTCCCTCATGTCACACTTGTAGATAACTTCCAATTGCTCAGCGATGTTAAGGCACACTTCTGGAGTAGGTTGGATCTGAACCCAGGGCCCCTAGCTCAGAGGTATGCACACGCCTGTAGGAATGTATAGTCGGTTGCTGAGGCGATTTGCACCTCTCTGCCTTGTTTTAACAATCCGCCCGTCCTGCGCAAAGTGATCGTTCACCTTTTCTAAGTGGCTGCCACGGGTTTACAGAAAACCGGACCAATTAGCCGCCAGTATAAAGAGAAATGCTGTCCTATTGTCGGGAAGCTTTCTATCATCTATTTGGAAAGCGATTTCTCAGGGGAAACCATTGCAAATTCAAACATAACTTTGATGTTAGGCTATGGTCCAACAGAGGTCTTTCAAAGGATTGTCAGGGAAACAGAAAAGATGATATAATCCCACACTCCCATTCTGACCTGTGCTGTCCAACTAGTGGCCACCTCCCACAATTTGGTCAGGAGACTGACATGCTCAATAGATTTGAGACAGGGCTGAAATCTCCACTGTGTAATATCACCTAAATCCAACTCAGATTTGGTTTGTCTACGGCAGATGCCTAACACAGACAGTTACTGTTTATGCCTGCTACCTCTTGGTTGACTATTTTAACGCTGTCTGGCTACTCCTCTCCATTCTTCTCTTCCGACAGCACCTTCCAGTCCTTTAACCACTGCCATCTGGAAGGACAAGGGGTGGGGGGGTGTCAATACCAAGGGAATGCCGTACTATCGGAGGGTCAGCGCTGAGGGAGTGCTGCACGGTCGGAGGGTCAATATTGTGGGAGTGCCACACCCTCAGAGGGTCAGTACTGAGGGAGTGATGCACTGTCGGAGAGTCCGTGATGAGGGAGCGCCGCACTGTCGGACGGCCAGTGCTGAGGGAGTGGCGCTCTGTCGGAGGGTGAGTACTGAGGGAACTGTCGCTGGCATAGTACAAAATGTGGATGGTGGGACTAGACATTTAGAAGTCTTGGGGAATAATTGAAGATTGGTCAAAAAAAAGTCCAATCCTAGCCCATATTGCTTTAACCTTTCTCTGACCTGCTACTTTCGGGCTGGCTAACCTCGCGTGCCAATTCTCCAACTTGACATGATTTAACCTTTGTGTCAATATGTCTCACAATTACTCATCGTTGTCTGTGCATTTCGAGAATTATGGTGTCTGCAACTGAACCAGTGCAGGTGACTCAAATAATCGATGATATCTGCAGATTGGAGCAATGCAGTTTCTCCCAGTCTCACATCTTCTTGAAAAGAGCAAATCGGTGGGCCAATGAATCGACCATGAGCAATTTTGCAAAGGTTCGATGGTTTGCCCTTTTGTAAACTATATATAGAAACACTAAGCGGGATGATTGATTTCAGGCGACCTACAATGGCTTTAAGAGCCAGCGTTACCAAGGATTTGTCAGAAAGGTTAGACAAATGAAGTCTTGACAGATAGAGAATCCTCTGAAGCAGACGTGTTTTGTCTTTTCAAAGGGGTCAGATTATTTCTTAGAGATAAGAGGTACTGCAGATGCTGGAGAATCCGAGATAACAAGATGTGGAGCTGGATGAACACAGCAGGCCAAGCAGCATCATAGGAGCAGGAAAGCTTGACGTTTCGGGCCGAGACTCTTTCACCAGTTCACGGGTCAGTGAAATATTTAGTCGGGAAGGATGTTGAAAACCACATAATTTATTTTTGGTTAAATTAGAAAAAACAAATATTGCATTCCTTAATCTAGATTAATACTTGTAATAAAATTTAAAAGTTATTTTGAGACAAATAATCGTGTAGTTGACACAATTTAATTCGGGGTTAAGGATATTCCCATACATGTATACTTTGAATGACTAATGGACATCAATCTGTCATGTTTATAGAATCCCCACAGTGCAGAAAGAGGCCTCTGAGGAAGGGTCACCTTACCTGTTACCTCTGATTCTTTCCTTCACAGTTGCTGCCAGACCTGCTGAGCTTTTCCAGCAACTTCTGTTTTTGTTCCTCATTTACGGCATCCACAGTTCTTTCGGTTTTTATCAGACTCAGGTCTTTGGTGCTGTGAGGCAGCAGTGCTAACCACTGTGTCAGGCACATGGTCTTGCATTAATAAATAACTAACCCCTATATTCATGTATTATATCATTTAAAGTACCATATCACAAGCAAGACCAGCATTTTTGCCTATGCCTAATTGCCCTTGAACCAAAGGTCTTGATCAGGTCACAGCAGAGGATATTAAGAGTTACCTACATTGCTGTAGGGGCCTGCAGTCAGATGTAGGGCCAGACCAGGTGAAGATGCAGATTTCCTTCCTTAAAGGACATGGGTGAACCAAAAAAAAGTGGGGTTTTTTTGTAGCTATTATTAATATCTGACTAGCTACCATCACTGAGACTAACTTTCATTCTCAGAATCATGAAATGAAATGAATTTAATTTCCATGAGCAGCCAAGCAGGCTTTGGACCTAGGTCTACGAAACATTAGTTAGCTCCAAGATGGCATGAGAGCACAGGCGTGCTTTGCGAGCTGTCCCCAGCAGATCATCTCCTTGCATCCATTATAATCATTCTGCTATTTTAAATCTCAATTTTAAGTCTCTGTAGCTGTAGCACTCTATACTGTATTCTGTTCTATTTCCCCGATGTATTTATGTCAGGTATGATTTGCCTGGATAGGACACGACACAATACTCCTCACTGTATCTTGAATCATGTGACAACAATAAACCAAACCAAGTAATAAATCAAATTAAATCAAATAGAGGTCTCCAGATTAACAGTCCACTGATAACACCACAATGCAATTGTATTAAACATCATTACTGAGGGAAAATTACCTGATGTGCTTTACAGAAAAATTAATAAAATTCTTACATTCCTTGACTCCTACACTCTTCCTACACTCTTACATTCCTTGAGCATTGTATTTAACATTATTTTGTGCAAGAAATAACGTCTCAGATATGTGTTAAAGATATAGTAAAAGCTTTAATATTTTAACTTGTTCACGTCAATTGTATATCACTGTTATTGCTTTGGATCCAAAGTGAAAGCAATGTTGATGTTTTGATTGTGCTCTGATGTTAAAGTGCTTTATGTTGGAATAAAATCTGCATTTGAGTTTTTTTTTATTTTAACCCTGATGCTTTCATTTCTTTTGATTTCTGACGTGAATTACACTGCTTGTATTTTGATAATTTAGTGCTTTTGGTTGTATTGGCCATAGATCCCACGTTAGTGTTTTGTTTTATCACTCCAAGGACTCCCTGAAGGCATAACCTTCAGCCCCACAGCCATTCGAGAATTCTGCATTCCTCCAATTCCAGCTTGTTGTGCTTTCTCTGGTTCCCTTTGATCCACCATTGCTGACCAGGCTTTTAGGTCATTACATTTGGAGTTACCAACCTTTTCTATCTCTCTCTCTCTCTCTCCTCCTTTCCTTCCAAACATTTGACCAACTTTGTAGACGCATGCTGGCCTTCCTTGTATAGCTCAGTGTCAAATTTAATTTTATTAATTTTTCTGTAAAGCACATCAGGTCATTTTCCCTCAGTAATGATGTTTAATACAATTGCATTACACAATTTCTGAACATATTATTGTAAACGTTACTTACTCTTAAATAAATTATTTTTAATATTATTTGGATGCAAGGCTTTGGATAGATGATTTCAAAGGATGGCACCAAAGATGTGGGACTTTGGTTCATGTGGAGGGACAGAGGAATCTGGAACTGGTCTCTTAAAAGCAGAGAAGTGTGGAGGACAATTCTGACAAATCCTGAAAGGATTTGATAATGTAATTAAGGAGAAACCTTGATAATGTAATTAAGGAGGTTTGATGACCAGAGGGACACAGATTAAACAGCATCAGCAAAACAGCCAGTTATTGAGTCATAGAGGTTTACAGCACAGAAAAACGGCCTTCGGCCAGTTGAGTCTGTGCAGGATCTCGGTCTACAAAACATAACCAGTAAGGAAGGTAGGAGAAATGCTTTTACACAGTAAGTAGTTGTGCTGTAGAATGCATTATCCAAAATGTTGCTGAGTGAATTTAACAATACTTTATTAATAACAACAATTATAATACTACATTTCAGACCAAACATTTACAGGATTATGGGTTAAGAGGAGAGGAATAGGACGAATTAGCATTTTCAAGCATTCAGCACAAAATGGCTGAATGGCCTCCTTCCCCATTATCTTGAAGAATGCAGCTTTAAACAAACAGTCAAAATCACCTGTCATGTAATTTCTTTATTTCTGACATAGTGCAGAAATGCTGAACACGAAATAAATCTAGTGTAGTTATTAATATTTACACGTGCATTCTCCATTAATTTACAGCATTCTTGTTTGCTTCTCACCCTGTTTCATCGTGTATTAATTTCATGAGTGTGCCACATTATTGTTGGTTCTGTATCAGGCTCATGCCTGTTTATGGGTGAAATGTGTTTGTTTCTGTGTGAATTTCCTGTGCGGTAATCAATTGTAGGTTAATGCATCGAGTGCATTTTCCTTCTGCTCGTTGCATAGTTAGTGTCTGCCATGTTTAGCTTCTTTTTTTACATTTTCTTGTCAGAAAAATAAAATGGCTCTAAAGGAGGCCATTTGGCCCATTGCACACCTGACCACTGTTTGAGAGTGGCATCCATTTAATGCTGCTACCCAATTCTTTCCCCAAGACCTGCAAATTTTCTCCTTCATTTGTTTTTAACATACAATTCCCCTTTCAGAAAGAAACAACAAACTGTGTTCCCACTGACATTTCAGGCAGCAGGTTCTAAGTGAAGATAAAGTAAGAAGTCACACGGCACCAGATTATAGTCCAACAGGTTTATTTAAAATCACAAGCTTTCTGAGTGCTGCTCCCTCATCACTTCAACTGACAAAGGAGAAGCACTCCAAAAGCTAATGTTTTCAAATAAACATGTTGGACTATAACCTGGTGTCATGTGACTTCTGACCTTGTTCATCTGAGTCTATCACCACCTTCTCCACATCCTAGGTGGAGATGACATTTTGTTCTACCTGGAGATCTCTAATCATGTTTAGCATGTGTTAACAGTACATTCAGAGAAGGTAGGGTGGCTAACCTTAAGCCAAGAAGTTTTGATCTTATATCCAGTATACTTATAGCAATAGAGGGCTGTGATTACTTGGAGAGGCAGGAGATGTTGGGAATGTGCTACTTAAAATGGAGAGGGTTAAGACAGCAGGTAATCAGAAAGGCTAATGGACCCATACTTGAACCTTTTGTCTTTCTGTTACTTTATCACCCTCTCTGCCTTTCTGTTATATCACCACCCCTCATCATTTCTCTCCCTCTCTCCCTCTCTCTGTGTGATTCCTATCACTCAGTTCCTCTTCTTCTTTCTATCTCTGCCACTGTGTGTGTGTCTGTGTGTGTGTGTGTCTTCGACATTGTTCTTCCTATCTCTTCCCCCTTTCCATTCCGTAAGGAGACTAGGAATGAACTGAACACAAGAAGCCTGCACACTGCACAGCAAAAGTTAATAATCACATGGGCCTGACCGTAACTTGTTTTGGAAAATTTACTTTAGATTTTGTAAAAAGAAAGTTAATAGTTTCACCAGTTTGTTTAATACAAAAAGTCACGGAAGGTTTCAGTTCAATTGTGAGCAGGGAAGATTTATTTCAAGGAGATTGGAATACAAGAGTAGGAAAGTCTTACTGCAACTGTACAAGATGCTATTGAGACCACATCTGAATCACTGTGAGCATTTTTGGTCCCTTTATTTAAGGAAAGATATTGTTTCATTGGAGGCAGTTCTGAGAAGATTCACAAGGATGAACCCCAGTATGGCGGGGTTGTCTTATGACCAAAGGTTGAACAGGTTGGGACTGTAATCACTGGAGTTTAAAAGAATGGGAGACAATCTCATTGAAGCATTTGGGATTTTTAATGGGCTGGATAGTGTAAAAGCTGAGGATGTTTCCCTTCATGGGAAGGACCAGAGGGTACAGTCTCAGAAATAAAGGAGCACTAATTTAAGACTGAAATGAGGAGGAAATTCTTCTCTCAAAGAATTGAGAAACTTTGGAACTCCTTGTTACAGAGAGCTCTGTGGGATTAGAGTCCTTGTGTATATGTAGGGCTGAGATAGATAGACTGTAAATCACTACAGAAATCAAGGGTTATGGAGAAAGGAGGTTGGGTGTGAGGATTGTAGTATCAGCCAAGGTCTTATTGAATGGTAGAGCAAACTTGAGTGACCGAATGTACTATTCCTATTTCTTATGGTCTTATGAATAGAGATATTCAAAACGTTGATGGAACAAATCAGGGTCAACAGTTTCCCATGGCAGTAACGATTAGATCATTTGTATAAGTGTGTAATGGGTGCAGCAGGATGCAAGGAGATGATTGTTCTGCTGTAAATTATTGTGATGGGAGCTGTGCTGCTCAGAAAGGTGACAGAAGCAGCTTCACTGGGAACGCAAATGGAAGTGAGGTTCATAAAGAGAGATGGAGGCATCCAAGAGGCATAAAATGGTTATTTCAATAGAAAAATGCTTTGTGCAGGGTTACAGAGAAATGGCAAGTGATGAGCACTATGTTAATATCCTCAGAGAGACAATTGGCCAAATGGCCTCCATGTGCACTGTAACTATTCTGTGACGGACAGAGTCAGGGAGTTGGGAATTATAAGGGAAGTTAGATGTTTTCTCATCTGGTTACCAGGTCAGAGTGTCACTGGATACCCCAGCACTTAATACCTGTAACTGCTTTTGAGAACATGAAGATAAGCTACTTCCTTGAATTTGTGCAGACCAGACGGTGGAGGTTCACCCACAGTGCAATTATGAAGAGTGTTCCTGGATTTTTCATTCAATTTCAGTAAAGGATTGATGATATAATTCCAATTTAGGAGGGTCTGTGGCTTGGAAGGGAACTTACAGCTGACAGTGATCTCATGCATGTCTTGTCTTCCCAGAAGGTGGAGGGTAGGACATTGGGGGCCTTAATGCATCAGTGTGGGTGGAAATAGATAATTACGAGTGTTAGATGGGCTGCCAGTCAAGTGGGCTACTTTCTGCTGGATCGTAGTTTTGAGTGCTGTCGGAGTTGCAGTTATACAAGCCAGTAGTGATTTTCAGGTAGAAAGTGAGAGACAGGGAGAGAGAAAGAGGGTAGAATGGGGGTGGGGTGGGGGAGAGGGAAGGGGAGAAATAGAGAAAGTGAGAGAAATTTAAAAAAATGATGGGGGAGAGGAGGAGAAAAGATGGAGAAAGGGAGAGAAATAGAAAGGAGATAGATGGAGATGTGGAGGGAAGAGAGAGAGGGAGAGAGAGTGAGAAGGGAGATAGAGGGAGGGAGAAGCATGGACAACAGAGACAAAGAGACAGTCCGAGGGATGGGAGACAGAGAAAGGGTGAGTGTGAGAGAATGAGAAAGGGGGAGAAAGAAGAAGAAGAAAGGAAAGAGAGGGAAATGAGTAGGAAAGAGAGAAAAGGAGGCAATGACAGCGACAGAGATGGGAGAGAGAGAGAGAAAGGGGATAGAGAGAACGGGAGAGAGAAAGGGAGAGTGAGTGTGAGAGCATGGGAATGGGGCAAAGACAGAAAGAGAGAGAAAAGGAATGTGGGGGAGAGAAAGAAAGGGAGAGAGTGAGAGACAGGGAGGGAGATGGGAGGAATGAAGAGAGAGAGAAAGACAGAGAGCAAGGAGTAAAGTGACTGTGAGGAAATTAGCTGGAGGAGAATGACGGTGCAGACACAGCAAGATAAAAGTATCTTTGGAGAAGACAGAGCAAAGATCCAGGGGAGTGAGGATTGTGATGAGTGAATGGGGAAGCTGGGCATTGTTCAAGGTTTTTTCTTACGAGGGTACACTGTGCCACAAGAGAGAGGCCTTTTCAATTTTTTCTCTTAAACTTTTTTGTATATTGGAGATTTTTCTTAAATTAATGTTTTTTTTCTCTAATCAACCTGAACAGGTGGGGCTTGAACTGAGCCTCCGGTCCGGGGTTGGTGTGCCACAGGAGAGCCCATTCCGATTATTTTACAAACAAAAATTGCTGTTGGAGCTTTGTGCACAACAGAGTTTATTTATCACGAAGAAACAAAAATAATAAGTTGTGGTCGAGGAGAGGAGGGATTGGTTGTAGGTGGGCTGGTAGTGGTCAGGAAATGAGATCTGAGACAGCTATGGTCTGATGCGTAACCAAACGCCTGGGGAGATACAAATAATTCTGACAAGCGCAAGAAGCGGGGGGAGGGGGAGTGAGGACCGTTCAAAACAAAAGAAAGAAACGATTAGCCGATCATGAATAACACGACGGATTACGATTACTATCAGAATTACTACGTGTTTTACCCCACGGTGTGGACTGAGGCCGAGCCTTGTGAGGCTGTCCCGATTCCCCACGCTCGGGTCTTCTTCCCCCTGGTCTACAGCCTCATCTTCGCCGTGGGCTTTCTGGGCAACGGCTTGCTCATCTCGGCCATCGGCTTGAAGTGCCAGCTCAAGAGGCAGGTCGACGTCTTCATCATCAACCTGGCGTTGGCCGACTTGGCCTTCCTGATCATCTTACCTCTCTGGGTGGACACGGAGGCGTGGGACAAGTGGTGGAGGAGCGGCCTCTTGTTGTGCCGACTGAGTGCCTACTTGGTGGCGGTGAACGCCTACTCCAGCGTGTCGTTCCTGAGCTGCATGAGCCTGGACCGTTACCTGGCCATCGTATACCCTCTCAGGTTCCGCAGGTTGCGCTCCAAAACTTACGCAGCGTTGGCTTGCCTCTTGGTCTGGTCAGCATCATTCCTGTTGGGAATCCCCATTCTTTACATCCGTATCATCGACACAAGGGGTGGGACGTCCTACTGCACCGAGGATCGGGCTTCCCACAGTCCTGCAGTCTCTCTGGCCTACCTACTCCTCACCTTCGTATTGCCAATGCTCGTCATTCTGATCTGTTACTGCTGCATCACTAAGAAACTGTGCCACCAGTACAGGAGAAGCAAGAAGCAGGACGTCAAACTGAGGAAGTCAGTGAGGGTGGTCTTCATGGTGGTCTTGGTCTTCCTCCTCTCCTGGCTTCCTATCAATGTTTTCCGCTTCCTGGCCTTGCTGCACAGTTGGGGGATGGGTTTGGAGTCGTGCAGCTTCCAGAATGCGATGGTACTAGGTCAGGAAGCCAGCGCCCCGTTGGCTTTCGCCAACAGCTGCATCAACCCGGTCATCTACTGGCTGCACGACAGCTCCATCCGGAAAGCCGTGTTGAGGCTCCTCCTGCCCTGCCTCAAGCCGTTTCATCTCAGTCGGTTCTCCGCCGCCTCGGACAGCCATCCTAGTGGAGCAAGTACCATCACCACCGACTACTCCAGTCAGAAGGGCAGGTCGCCGCATTGCACAGTTCAGCTCGCCACTCGGCTACCCGCCTCGAACCTTGAGACCCACAGCTTGGGGGAAGGAGGGAGATAGAAGGGGACTGAGATGGAGAGAAATGGTTGGGGGTGGGAGGAATGGGGCTTTGAGCTGTGCATTAAGCAGTAGCGAGCAAAAATTCTGGGAGGGGAACTGAGATTATCCAAATGGACTTTAGATTGTTTACTTTTTTTGAGAAGGGCTAAGACTGAGGGTTTGATGGTTTTGCAAGACATGGAAAAGTTTTGTTTTATTCTATACTACACCATCCCCAACTTGTGTGGTAAGGCCATAACTAATAGTCTTTCTAATGATTTTACCTCTAGTACCAAAGGAACATTATCAAGGATCTCTTTTGGGTGAATATCGAACTCACTGCCTCTGTACAGTATTCATGGATTTATTTTATTATTTCGTGGGATGAGGGCTAGACCAACATTTATTGCTCATCCCCAACTGCCTAGAGGACAGTTGCAGAGGAGAGTCTATTGAATGACTATTTACTGGGTACAGTTCTGGTTGCCACATTACCAAAAGGATGTGGATGCTTTGGAGAGAGTGCAGAGGAGGTTCACCAGGTTGTTGCCTGGGATGGAGGGCACTAGCTGTGAAGACAAATTGAGTAGATTAGGATTATTTACATTAGAAAGACGGAGGTTGAGGGGAGACCTGATTGAGGTCTACAAAATCATAAGAGGTATGGACAGGGTGGATAGCAAGAAGCTTTTTTCCCAGAGTAGGGGAACTCAGTTACTAGAGGTCACGATTTCAAGGTGAGAGGGGAAAAGTTTAAGGGAGATATGCGTGGAAAGTTCTTTACGCAGAGGGTGGTAGGTGTCTGGAACGCGTTGCCAGCGGAGGTGGTAGAGGTGGGCATGATAGCGTCATTTAAGATGTATCTAGACAGATACATGAATGGGCAGGGAGCAGAGGGACACAGATCCTTGGAAAATAGCCGACAGGTTTAGATAGAGGATCTGGATCGGCGCGGGCTTGGAAGACCGAAGGGCCTGTTCCTGTACTGTAATTTTCTTGGTTCTTTGTTCTTTGAGAGTCAACCACATTGCTGTGGGTCTGGAGTCACAGAGAGGGCAGATTTCCTTCCCCGAAGGGCATCAGTCAACCAGATGCGGCATTACCACATCGACAATGTTAATCACTTACTTTTGATTACAGAATTGTTGTTGTTGAATTAAACTTTCATTCGGAGGGGCTCGAACTTACATCGGGAAGTAAAGGAACGACAGCCTGGGGTTCTGAATGACTAGCCCAGTGACTCTTTCGGCTCAAAGCCTCGTTCCTGTGTCTTTCCAAGAGAGGCTTCTCATTATTTTGACCGACCCAAAAGGACAGATGGTCTGACTGTAAAACACACTGGGGACTGTGTGAAAAAGAGACACTGACAAAGGGGAAATTCGAGCAGAGGTTGAGCACATAAGGCGCACCGGAGACTTATCTTCCACCTCATAACATGAAGATTGCACATTCTCCCAGAGATGGACTGGTCTCCACTCCTTGGACATTTGGTGTGGCACAGGGTGTGAGTCATTACTGAACATGAATGACATTAAGACTTGCCGCTTCTTAGACTAATGTGTGCTGTTTGCAGGAACATGTAATGCTTTCACCAACGTGAGCTTGTACTCTGTCAGAGGCAGTTAGCTGGACGGCTGGTCTGGATGTAGTGATAGCCAATTCACACCCACCAGGCTGTAAAATTCTATTTCTCAATCTCATCCCCTGTGACCCTTAGGTTAAACTATCACCAGTTGTCTCTCTAATGAGAGAGCACCCAACTTTTTCGTATTCTCTCTCTGCTTCGTTCCTTACATTCTGCCTGCCGCTCGCTTCTTAACGGCATCACATTTTGCCTCCCTTCTCATAGAATCCCTACAGCGTTGAAAAAGGCCCTTCGGCCCAACAAGTCCAAATTGACTCAGAGCATCCTACACAGACCCATTCCCCCTATAAACCAACTCATCTACACATCCCTGAACACTACAGAGCAATTTAGCATGGCCAATCGACCGAGCCTGCGCATCTTTGGACTGTGGGAGGAAACCGGAATACCCGGAGGGATCCTATGCAGACACGGGGAGAATATGCAAACTCCACACATAGAGTCGCCCGAGGCTGGAATTGAACCCGAGTCCCTGGTGCCACCGTGCCGCCCTAATTAGTACAACAGAATTTCTACTCCCCTGGCCGGGAATCGAACCCGGGCCACGGCAGTAAAAGATCACTACACCACTAGGGAATCCTTTCCCTTTTCTCTCCTTCCTGGCTTTCCAATCTCTCCCACCCAATTCACCTGCTAACACACATTTATTACTGACCCATCATCCTCAAGGCCGAGGGCTAAGGCGAATGTACAGACATTCTCTATCAAATATTGACCCGTCCCTGGGTGACACAGATTCGAGAAACACCAAGATCTCGCTGTAGACTCAGTAAAGGAGACTGAGCTCGCCTGGGCGATATGCAGGCAATTGCAACATTTAAGGGGTATTTCCAAATCTAAAGCCGTCCACTGAGAATAAAGATGTTTCCCTTCTGGGATTTTTTGTAGTAAACGAACAGGTGATTTTTTTTGTTAACTTTTTTTTAGAAAAGTCCAAAGCAAATGAAAGCGGTGATTATTAATATTTGCTGTCTGCTGTCTGTTTCTCGAGTTCAGTTCAATCCCGGTCTCCTTACCGCAGAGGGAAGACACACACACACAAACAGTGAGAGAGAGTGACAGATATAGGATGAAAGAAAGGACCGGAGTTACAGGAATCAGAGAGAGAGAAGGGGTGAGATTGCAGAGAGAGAGTTAGTGAGAAAGGCAAATCTAAGAATAAAGGGCAAGCCAGAACTGAGATGAGGAAGAAATTCTTCGCTCAAGAGAGTTGTGAACCTGTGGAATTCTCTACCACAGGAAGCTGTTTGGGAGCAGTTCGTTATGTATGTTCAAGACCGCGCTGGATGTGCTCCTTGCGGATAAAGGGATCGAGGGGTATGGAGAGAAAGCGGGAATGGGATACTGAGATTGCATAATCAGCCATTATAGTATTGAATGGTGGCGCGGGCTAGAAGGCCCGAATGGCCTACTCCTGCACCTATTGTCTTTGCTTCTATGAAAGACAAAGGGGGCAGGGATGAATGGAGAAGCAGGTAAACTGACAAAAAGTACATCAAAACGATGAAAGTAAGAGCCAGCAAGAGGTGTAGAGAGGGACACACAGCGAGTGGGGCAGAAAGAGCGAGATGGCCAAAAAAAACAGAAATTGCTGGCGAAACTCAGCAGGTCTGGCAGCACTTGCCGGAAGAAAGAAGATTTGACGTTCCAGGTCCGGAGAATCTCATCAGATAAAGTTAGAAGGGGACGGGTTGAACGATTCAGAGGGATGAAGAGGAGTCAGTGAAATGCAGAAGGTTAAGCCACAAGAGAGAAAGTTCGGACAGAGAACATTTTTTAAAAGGAGGCAGAGATGCTGAGTTCGCAAAGAGAAACTAAGCGCGATAGAAACAAAGATATAGAGGTGTGTTAATGAGGACAGAGGTGAAGCGATAGAGAGTGATACGCGGAGCACGGAGAGCGAGCGTCCGGAAGAGTCAGGTACCGCAAAAGAGGGGAATCAAAGCGAGGAGGTCCACAGAGGAGATAGACAGCTTAAGCAAAAAGAGAGAGGGAGAAAGGGAGACGCACACAGAACAGGCAAGGGAGAGAGAGGGACAGTGAGAGGGAGACACACACAGAGAGATACAGCGAAAGACAGTACAACAAACAGAGACAGAGAGACTGTCGTGGATAGAACCGAGTGTTTGAAAGATAGAGGGAGAGACGGAGAACGCGGGACTTGAAGACAAACAGTGGGGGAGAGAGAGAGAGAGAGAAAGGGAACAGAGAGAATAGAGAGAGAGAAAAGAGACGGGAGGCGGAGAGATAGGCAGGGAACACACACACAAAAAAGAGGGAAGGAACAGACCCAGAGAAAGAGAGCGAGGGAATCAAAGACAGGCAAACGCTGAGAAATTATTGGATGAGAGCAAGAGGAGAAAATAGAGAGAAGCAGAATTCTAGAGAGATCCGGAGAGAGAGAGGGAAAAATGTTGGAGACAGGGGGAGGTGGAGACTAAGCGAGCAACTGACTTTTATAGACCGCTGCACAAAATAACTCCTTACGAGATACTATTCTGCCTCGAGATATAACTATCTCTATGTATTTACTGTCTGCGATGTATCATTGATAATCTGTTACTGTTTAACACCAGGAATCGCTTCTTCATAAATGGAGCCAGGTTACTCACGTTCAGTGTATTCTCCAGTCCGATCTCTAACTGTGCTTCAGAGAGAAAAATTAGTGTGAGTTTGTATGACACATGGTTCGGCTTGGAACAGTCATTTCACACCCCGAAAGCCTGAAGTGTGACATGACAAGACACGGAATGGGTCAAAGCCAGGTCACCAACACTCCCACCTTTCTCCATTCACTTCCTCGTATGCGATTCCCCCTTAAACGAACACCGCACCGGGTGAGCTGGGCACCTGCGAGTCGACCATTCAGTTCAGGGTAATTGCTGTTACTGTGAGCCAGCCTGATATTTTGTAAGGGCCACCCTGAGTTTGAATGCGTGCCATATATTTGTGAAGATGTCGGTGTGTGTTAAAACGGCATTCAGAAGAGGGGAAAAGAGAAAATGGAACAGAGAGAAAAGAAACAGTGAGAGAAGGAGAGGGAGAGATCTGAATCGCTCGCCCTGTGTTTTTTTTTTCACTTCCTCCCTTTCTGTCTCTCTCTCCGTGTCCCTCTGTGTTCCATTTGATTTCTCTATCTCTCCATCTTTGTGTTTCTCCCTGTCTCTGTTCCCTTTCGCTCTCTATCGCTCTCCCTCTGCGTCTCTCCCTGTCTCCACCGATATTCCCTTCGTTTTTTTTCTCAGTTTCTCCCTTTGTGTTTCTCCCTCTCTGTTCCCTTTCTCTCTATCCGTTTTCTATCTCTCTCTGTTAGCTGTATCTCGCTTTCTTTCCCTCTGCAACTCTCCCTCTCTCTCCCTCTGCATCTCTCCCTCTCTCTCCCTCTGTATTCCCTTTCACGCTCCCTCTCCCTTTGTTTTTTTCTTTCCCAGTCTCTCCATTTGTGTCTCTCTAACTCTCTCTTTTCTCTTCCTCTTCCTGTCAGTTTTTTCTCTCTCCCTGTACCCCTTTGCTTACAATAAACTATTGTTTGCACCGTTTCTGGGCAGAAGTTATCCAAAACATTTCCTACAATATATAAGACCATAAGACATAGGAGTGGAAATAAGGCCATTCTGCCCATCGAGTCCACTCCGCCATTTAATCATGGCTGATGGGCATTTCAACTCCACTTACCCGCACTCTCCCCGTTGCCCTTGATTCCTCGCAAGATTAAGAATTTATCAATCTCTGCCTTGAAGACATTCAACGTCCCAGCCTCCACTGCGCTCCGTGGCAATGAATTCCACAGGCCCACCACTCTCTGGCTGAAGGAATGTCTCCTCATTTCCGTTCTAAACTGACCCCCTCTAATTCTAAGGCTGTGCCCACGGGTCCTAGTATCCCCACCTAATGGAAACAACTTCCCAGCGTTCACCCTTTCTAAGCCATGCATTATCTTGTAAGTTTCTATTAGATCTCCCCTCAACCTTCTAAACTCTAATGAATACAATTCCAGGATCCTCAGCCGTTCATCGTATGTTAGGCCTACCATTCCAGGGATCATCTATGTGAATCTCCGCTGGACACGCTTCAGTGCCAGTATGTCCTTCCTGAGGTGTGGGGCCCAAAATTGGACACAGTATTCTAAATGGGGCCTAACTAGAGCTTTATAAAGTCTCAGAAGCACATCGCTGCTTGTATATTCCAACCCTCTTGAGATAAATGACAACATTCCATTCGCTTTCTTAATCACGGACTCAACCTGCAAGTTAACCTTTAGAGAATCCTGTACTAGCACTCCCAGATCCCTTTGTACTTCAGCTTTATG
This sequence comes from Ginglymostoma cirratum, assembly GCA_024137785.1. Lineage (NCBI taxonomy): Eukaryota > Metazoa > Chordata > Chondrichthyes > Orectolobiformes > Ginglymostomatidae > Ginglymostoma > Ginglymostoma cirratum. Next base: position 291,017 of record JAHRHZ010000141.1, on the reverse strand, counting down.
AATTTTCTCACCGTTCAGAAAATAGTCCATGCCTGTATTCTTTTTTCCAAGATGCAAGATCTCGCATTTGCTCATGTTGAATTTCATCAGCCATTTCCTGGACCACTCTTCTAAACTGTCTAAATCATTCTGCAGCCTCCACACCTCCTCCGTACTACCTGCCTGTCCACCCAACTTCGTATCATCGGCAAACTTCGCCAGAATGCCCCCAGTCTCTTCATCCAGATCATTAATATATAAAGTGAACAGCTGCGGCCCCAACACTGAACCCTGCGGGACACCACTTGTCACCGGTTGCCATTCCGAAAAAGAGACTTTTATCCCAACTCTCTGCCTTCTGTCAGACAGCCAATCCTCAATCCATGCCAGTAACTCACCTCGAACACCATGGGCCCTCACCTTACTCAGCAGCCTCCCGTGAGGCACCTTATCAAAGGCCTTTTCGAAGTCTAGATAGATAACATCCACTGGGTTTCCCTGGTCTAACCTACTTGTTACCTCTTCAAAGAATTCTAACAGGTTTGTCAGACACGACCTCCCCTTACTAAATCCATGCTGACTTGTTCTAATCCGACCCTGCACTTCCAAGAATTTAGAAATCTCATCCTTAACGATAGATTCTAGAATTTTACCAACAACCGAGGTTAGGCTAATCGGCCTATAATTTTCCATCTTTTGTCTTGATCCTTTCTTAAACAAGGGGGTTACAACTGCGATTTTCCAATCATCTGGAACTTCCCCCGACTCCAGTGACTTTTGAAAGATCACAACCAATGCCTCCGCTATTTCCTCAGTCACCTCCCTCAGAACTCTAGGATGTAGCCCATCGGGGCCAGGAGATTTATCAATTTTTAGACCTTTTAGCTTTTGTAGCACTTTCTCTTTTGTAATGCCTATCATACTCAACTCTGCCCCCTGACTCTCCTTAATTGTTGGGATATTACTCATGTCTTCCATTGTGAAGACTGACGCAAAATACTTATTAAGTTCTTCAGCTATTTCCTTATCTCCCATCACTAGCCTTCCAGCATCAATTTGGAGCAGCCCAATGTCTACTTTTGCCTCTCGTTTGTTTCTTATGTATTGAAAGAAACTTTTACTATCATTTCTAATATTACTGGCTAGCCTACCTTCGTATTTGATCCTCTCCTTCCTTATTTCTCTCTTTGTTATCCTCTGTTTGTTCTTGTACCCTTCCCAATCTTCTGATTTCCCAGTGCTCTTGGCCACTATATAGGCTGTCTCTTTTTCTTTGATACATTTCTTGACTTCCTTTGTCAGCCATGGCTGTCTAATCCTCCCCCGGATAATCTTTCTTTTCTTTGGGATGAACCTCTGAAGTTAAAGAAGGAATATAAAGAAGGACACATACATTAAGAAAAACATTGGACAGCAGAAGCGAGGAAACCCTGGGGTGACAGCTCTGCAAAAATAGGAGTCTATTCTGCCGTACCGAGATGAGAGACAGAGACAGTCTACCACCCACATGTTAAACTCCTTAAACTGCTAGACAGAATAAAGTGGCAGTTATATGTGAGAAATATGAAAAAAAACAGTTGCTCAGGAAATCTGTGGTACAGGCCTCTGAAGTAAGATCCCTTCAAGGACAGGATGAGAGACACACATGTTCAGTCTCATTGCCAGTAAGACACAGAAATCATCTTGAACTTCCTCCTCAGATTAAACGGAATCACTTGTCTCACTACCTCGACACTGTTTTAAAGCCATATGAAATAGGAATAGGAGTAGGCCATTCAGCCCCTCAAGCCTGCTCTGTCATTCAATAGGACCATGGCTGATCACATATTCCCCACAACTACCTTCCTACCCTCTCTGCATAACCCTTGATACCCCGACTGATCAAGAATATATCTATCTCTGCCTTAAATATAGACAAGGACTGTGTCCCACAAATCTCAATGGCAAGAAGTTCCAAAGACACACAACTCTAGAGAAGAAATTCCTCCTTGTCTCAGTCTGAAATTGACAACCATTCATTCTGAGACCATGGTCTCTGGTCCTAGATTCCCCTATTGGACGAAGCATCCTCTCAGCATTTACCCTGTCAAGCCCCATGAGAACCCTATACATTTCAATGAAATACCTACTCATTCTTCTAAGCCCCAATGAATCGAGTCCCAACCTGTTTTGCTTTTGCTCATGAGACAATCCCTCCATATTGGGAATCATTCCAGTGAACTTTCTCTGAACTACCTCCTATAAAATAATATCTCTCTTGAAATAAGCAGTGGTGGGCGTGTGGAATGCGCTGCCAGCAGTGGTAGTGGAGTCAAATACTTCACAGACTTTTAAGCGACTCTTGGATAGGCACGTGGATGACAGTAAAATGTAGGGTATGCAGGGTAGTTTGCTCTTAGTAAGATAATGGGGTGGCACAATATCGTGGGCCGAAGGGCCTGTACTGTGCTGTACTGTTCTATGTTCAAAACTGTTCACAGTACTCCAGATGCAGTCTCACTGGTACCTTGTACAGTTGCAGGAAGACATCCCTTCTCTGACAATCCAACTCCTTTGAAATAAGGAATACTTTGTGGCTTTGTATGCTCTAAGGACTGGAGCATGGGATTTTTCCATTCTTCAATTGAAATTGGGACAGATGAAGTGACTGGATTGCTTTGGTGTAAGAATGCCAGGAAAACCCTCAGTTTAGTCCACAGCTTGTGATTCCTTACAGACAAATTGACAATCAGATCTTGTGACCCAATGACAGCACTGTGAAATTTTGACCGCTCCCTTAAGGTTGCCTGGCTTCACCTTAATTCATTTCATTCAGAATTGAAACCCAGGCTTTTGCACTCTCCAGCAATGATTATTCTTATAACCATTCTGGATATCTTTTTCATCAGCCCTTTCAGAGCCTAATGATAGTGTGCATCAACCACACAGCTTCAGTCATGAATCTTGGCATGATACCTGTACCTAATTCCCACTGGTTACATTTTAATAAACTGATACAGACAGGTGTGTTAATGACACACCTCCAGCTCAGGAAAGACTTGAACTTGGACCTGTTGGTGTGACACTGCAACAGTGTCTCAAAACACCCATAATGGAAATATCAATCATAACTTTTTTTGGAGTCAGGTGCCAAGTGTGAGATTTGGATGCACAACCATCCAGTTCTGAGGTCGAGGTATTTTTCATTGAGCCATAGGAATGTTAACAGCTTCCTACATTCTATCCTCCTTAAATCTGAGATAACTGAAAATGGGTCTGTCCCATGTCCTGACAAACACCATCTCTAGTCAATCTCTTGCCCTCACTGATGTACATTGATCTCTGTGCAAGCACCAGCTTCATCAGAAGTCTCACATTCTTTGTTGCCAACTCTCTCCATGCTCTCAATTCTCCATACAGGGGGCAGTAATGAGCAGCACTAATGTGTTCTGTCCTCGGCAAAATATGCTTGGGAAAGTTCATTTGTCCTCAATAGGGCAACCCTCCACAACTATGTAGCTCTATCTCAGAACTGACCCTTCACAGTGCAGCTCCCCTCAGTACTGCTCGCAAGCAGTAAACCTCTCTCTCACCACCACCTTTCTAACAAACCCCCCGACTGCAATTCTCTTCAGTACTGAATCACTGACAACTGAGCTCTCCCTCAATACCGATCCTTTAACAGTGCAGTACTGTCTCAGTATTGACTGTCCAATAGTGCTGTATGCCCACATTACTGACATTCCCTCAATACTGACCCTTGAGAGAGCTGTGGCGCCTCAGTACTGACCACCTGACAATGCAGCATTTCATCAATAATGACTCTCTTACAGTGCAGCACTCCCTTAATACTGGCCCTCTGACTATGCAGTACTCCATCGGTACGGATCCTCTGAGAGTGCGGCACTCCTTCAATACTGACCCTCTGACAGTGCCGCATTCCCTGAGTACTGACCCTCCAACAGTGCAGCACTCCCTCATTACTGAATCCCTGATAGTGCAACATTCCCTCAATACTGACCCTCCGTCAATGCTGCATTACCTCAGAACCAACCTTCTGACTGTCCAGTGCTCTCTCAGCACTGATCACTGGCAAAATACAAGCCTCAACTCTTTGGCACAGTGACTGCAAGTATTTGTGTTGGCTGCACTGGGCTTTGAAGCCACCAACTTCTAGCTCATTTTATAAATCTGGGGAATATCATAGAATCCCTACAATGTGGAAACAGGCCCTTCGGTCCAACAAGTTCACACTGACCCTCAGAGCATCCTAACCAGACCCATCCCCCTATGACCCACCTAATCTACACATGAAGGGCAATTTAGCATGGCCAACCCACCTAGCACACACATCTTTGAACTGTGGGAGGAAACCAGAGTACCCAGAGGAAACCCACGCAGATGCAGGGAGAATGTGCAAACTCCACACAGACAGTTACCTGAGGCTGGAATTGAACCTGGGTCTCTGGTGCTGTGAGGCAGCAGTGCTAACCAGTGAGCCACTGTGTCACCCAAACAAAGAAATGCCAGTGAAATTTAGGCAGTTGGAATTTATTGGACTCTGGGTTAATGTAAGAGAAAGATGACAGAGCGTAGTTAGATCCTCATCCAGACAGCAAAGGAGTTGAGCTTTTGTAAGGGAGATGTTATTGGGGTAACATCCCATTGATTTCTATTTTCCCTATAAATTAATGCTCTTTATCTGTTTACACAGAGATATGCAGGCACTGCCTTAAAACTTCCTGCCCAACTAGAATTAGGTGTAAAACTTTGTAAATCCTTATCTTCCTATACATAAGTAGAAAAGACACTGCCTTAAGCTTCCTGCCTGAATAAAATTAGGTATAAACTTTGTAAATCTTTATTTTCCTGCACAAGGGTATGCGGAAGCTGTCTCAAATAAGATTAGGTGGCAACGTTTGTAAAGGTGTGAGACTTCCTAAATCCTGTAACGAATGTAACTTCTGTTTCTGCTAAAGGGGCTGGGACACTGACCTTTGTTCAAGCCAGACACTTCGGCAGCTTGAAATTACATTCTGTTACTTCAGCAACTTGAAATCGCCTCCTGCCGTTAGCAGTAACTTTGAGAACAATCGATACTGTATCCTGCTTTCTTTATGCTTTCGATGTAGTAATTGTTTGTGTTATCATGTCATTGTCCGATGTAGTGATTGTTTCATGTAACATGCCATTGTGAGATGTAAAATTGCTTTATGTATCATGCACTCGATAAGGTATAAAAAGCAGGGACTGTCTGCTGCTCAGGGAGAATCGCTTACGAGGCACTTCACTCTGTGCCGGGTTGAGTACAGTGACCCTCCACAGCTTGTACTTGCTCTGTAATAAAAGATTTGTGTTTTTCTAAACAGGTCAGTGTCTTGTTATTGCATCAAGCCCGTGAGGGTCTCCGAAAACGAACCTAACAAAGGTAGTTAACCATTGTAACTTTACCAGAAAGGTGAGGTGAAAACCAATCTGTTTGATTGACTTGGGTTTGTCAGCCTTTGGAAGTTTTGCACGAGGTGACAGATTGTGGTTAACCTGCAGTGAACTGAGGGAGTCATCTAATTCTGATTCATATCACAGCCTCAGCTGAAGCCACTGTGTTGGAGGCTCAAAGCAGAGATGAAAAGATACTGCCGAAGATTGCAAGAAATTAGGGTGGAGGAAACAGGAATTGGGATGCCCTACGGAAGCTGCCCCACCATCCAATTCTCTCACGCTCAATCCTTGAATTTACTTCCACTTTGCCATTCGATCCCCTTTCTTCCTGATCCATTTAACATTTATCCTTTACTGGAGGCCATTTTTGGCTGAGTCATTCATGATTGGCATGGAGAAGCTGCTGGTGAGCTGCGTTCTTGAACCACTGCACTCCACGTGGTGTCAGTGCTCTCGCAGCACTCTCAGGAAGGGATATGCCTGCAATCTCAAATGAATAGCGATCTAGTTCCACATCCTGTTTGTGTAACTTAGCAGCTGGTGGTGCTTCCAAGAATCTGATGCCGTAATCCTTGGTGGTAGACACTGCAGGTTTCAATTATACTTTTGAAGGAGCATGAGTATCTTGCTCCAATGCACTCTGTAGATAAGAGTTCAAGAAAATGTTGAATAGGAACAGGAGTAGGCCCCTCAGCTCTTGGGGCCCTCTCCATCATTCAAGCAGATCACGGCTGACTTTTTAGTTCAACACAATTTTCCTGCAATATCCTTATATCCTATCATGCTTTCGAAAAGGTAACCGTCTATCAATCTCAGTGTTGAAGAGAATCAAGATTGAGTCTCTGTAAATCTCTGGAATAGAGAATTCCATATATGCGATTGTTAAACTAATGTCCTTTAGAGAAGGAAATATGTTGCCATAACTCATCTGGTCGATATTTAACTTCAGGTCCACAGCAATGTGGCTAACTCTCTTTAATACTTAGCAAGCCACTCAGTTGTACCTAACGGCAAAGTATCTTGAAGAAGGAATGAAACCAGATAGATCAACTGGTGTTGTTCTGGGAATCTGAAACGACAACAGAAAACTCAACTCAGCCAACACTGCAATGTACTCTTTATTCACATCTGTGGTCTAATGTTAAAATTGGGACAGCTGTCTCATGACTAGGCGAGTAACAGCGTGACAATACTTACTTCCACTTACAATAAAGTACTTTACATACAAAATCCATCAGAAAAACAGACTAAGTTTGTGGCAGATGGTGAAGGAATTGGCAAAAGGCAAGCAGCATATTTGACCTCATCCTCACCAATCTGCCTGCCCATCAACAACAGTATCGGCATGAGAGACCACTGCATAGTCCTTGTGGAGAGAAAGTCCCTTCAACACATTGAGAATACCATCTATCATACTGGGTGGCTCTACCACCATGCTAAATGAGAGGGTATTGATGTAACAACTGAAGACTGGGCATCCTTGAGACACTATGGGCCATTAACAGCAATAGAATCTCCAACACAATCTGAAACCTCATGACCCATCATATCCCCCACTCTGCCATTAGCATCAAGCCAGGGGTTCAACCCTTGTTCAATGAAGAGGGCAGGAGAGCATGCCAGGAGCAGCACCAGGTATATCTCAAAATGAGCTGCCAACCTGGCGAAGCTACAAATCAGGACTACTTGCATGACAAACAGTATAAGCATCAAATGATAGACAGGGCTAAATATTTCCACCACAAAAGGATCAGAGCCATGCCCTGCAGTCCTGATATATCCAGATGTAAATAGCGATAGATAATCAAACAATTCAATCAAGGAGAAAGGGATTCATCAAATTTCCCCATCCTTAATTGTAGCAGGGCCCAGCATATGTGGGCAGAAGATAAGGCTGAATAATTGCAAGATTCTCTAGGCAGAAGTGCCGGGGGGGAAAATTTATCTGTTTGCCTTACAGTTACCCACCATCACAGATGCAAGTCTTCAACTAATTTGATTGAATCCATGAGTTAAACAGAAACTAGTGATGGCACTGGATACTTCAAAGGCTATGGGCAACATCCTATCAATAGTAATGAAGATGTATGATCCAGAGCATGTTGCAGGCCTAGCTAAGCTGTTTGAGTACAGCTACAACACTGGCATTTACCCGATAATGTGAAAATTATCCGTGAAAATTTTCTTTACACGAATTTTGGGTCAATCCATCCCGAGCTATTACATCCCATTCAGTCATTAGTAGGGTGGTGGAAGGGGTTATGTACAGTTCCGTCAAATTACACTTGCTTAGCCATGATCTGCACGGTGGCTCAACAATTAGCACTGCTGCCTCACAGCGCCAGGGAGACATGTTCGATTGCAGCCTCGAGCAATTATTTGTGTGAAGTTTGCACATTCTCCCTGCAAGGGTTGTGTCTGCAAGGGTTTCCCCTGGGTGCTCCAGTTTCATCCCACAGTCCAAAGATATGCGGGATAGGTGATAGGGCCATGCTAAATTACCCATAGTGTTCAAGGATTTGCAGGCTAGGTGGACCACTATCATCCCCATTGTCAATAATACACATGCAATGTCCCTAAATGACTACCACCCAATAGCTCTGACTTCAATAATCATGAAGTGCTTCAAGAGGCTATCATGGCCCACATTAACTCCAGTCTCTCAACCTGCCTCGATCCTCTACAGTCTGCCTACTAACATAGCAGGTCCACAGAGGATGCCATATCCTTAGCCTTACACTCAACCCTGGAACATCTGGACACCAAAGACACCTTTGTCAGACTCCTGCTCGTTGACTACAGCTCTGCCTTCAGCACCATTATCCCCTCCAGGCTGATCTCAAAACTGCATGACCTTGGTCTCAGCTCCACACTCCACAACTGGATCCTTATCTTTCTGACCCTTAGTCCGCAATCAGTGAGGATAGGTAGCTGTACCTCCTCCACAATAACACTCAACACTGGAGCCCTCCAAGGATGTGACCTCAGGCCCCTACTGTATTCTCTGTACACCTATGACTATGTTGTCAAATTCTGAATGAATGCCATTGACAAGGTCACCGATGACACAACCATAGTGGGACGGATATCTAACAATGACAAGTCAAAATACAGAAGAGAGACAGAGGGCTTAGTGATGTGGTGCAACGAAAACAATCTGTCTCTCAATTTCGGCAAAACTAAAGAACGGATCATCGACTTCAGAAAGAAAGTAGGAGAACACACCCCCATCTATATCAACGGAACTGCGGTTGAGAGAGTGAAGACCATTAAGTTCCTCGGAGTGACAATAAATGACAATCTGTCCTGGACATCCCACAGAATGTGACAGTCAAGAAGGCACAAAAATGCCTCTTCTTCCTCAGGCCACTGAGTAACTCTCACCAACTTCTACAGATGCACCATTGAAAGCATACTGTTCGGGTGCATAACAGCCTGGTATGGCAACTGCTCTGCCCCAGGACTGTAAGAAACCACAGAAGCTGGTGTGTACAGCTTAGACCATCAGAGCAACCAACCTTCCATCCATCTTCCATCTATTTACATAGCTCACTACTGTGGAAAGGTGGCCAACATCATCAAAGACTCATCACGCCCTGGTAATGCTTGAACACATGCACAAGCAGATTCAGGAACAGCTTCCTTCTGACCATTATCAGACTATTAAGTGGATTTTAGCCTCAAATAATGTAATCTGCAAGCCTCTAAGTCTTTTTTGATCTATACACCCTTTGCTTGCTGTGATCTGCCTGTATCATTCACAAAGCTTTTCACTCTATTTCGGTGCACGTGACAATAAGATCAATCAATCAATTAGCCATAGGAAATGCAGGATGACAGGGATAGGGTAGAGTGGTGGGTCTGGGTGGAATGCTGTTCAGAGGGTCTGTGGACCAGAAAGGGTGAATGGCCTGTTTCCACACTGTGAGGATTCTGCGATCCGGTCAGTCAGGTCGGGCAAGCATCATTCAGCTTCTGAATCACTACTGCCTTTAGTGAAATGTGGATTAAAGTGCTGAAATATGGAACTCTCGTGGTGCATGGTAAAGTCTCTATCTCTTGAACTAGGAGGCCCGGATTCAAGTTCCGCCTGCTTCAGAAAAGTCGAAAACATCCACAAGAAGTTGAACGAAGATTGATCTAAGGACTCCTCCCATACGGTCTCCCAGACAGTGGTGCGCACCAGACTCTGTCTCTGAATCAGTCTCTACTCTTTATGTCCTCCAGCCCAGTGGTGGCGCTGTCCGGCAGCTGAACATAAGGGGGAAATCGACTATCTCTCTGCTAAAGCGCCCTCCAAGCTCACTGATGGCACTGTGAAGGGAGCTGAGTGGTGAAGTCCTCCAGCCAGTAGTGGCGCTGTGTGGGGGAATATTTACTGCTGCAAATGCAGCCCCAGTCTGTATTGACAACTGTTTGACAAATTGAGGTCCAATTGTTCAATTGCTGAGTAACCTGACGTTAGCAAAATAAAAGATAAATACCTCTCAGAGTGGAAGATTACTGAAAATGAGAGAGTGTGTGCTTTTCTGGGAGATTATTACATGTATCAACAGATGAAGATTGTCTGAGATTCTGATGTGTTTTTCTGCTCCTCATTGATTCCAGTGACTGAGGTCGACGTGGGTGGGGGGGTGGAAGGAACTGGGATTTTCCTGTGGCTCACCATCATTTAATATTCCCTGCCCTGCCAGTTTCGGTGCGTCTCCGAATCAGCTGAATGAGCATTGTATTCACACCCCGAACAGCAGCACATGTTAATTCAAAGGAATGCTGTTTCTTGTGCCGAATTATTTGAAGCTTTACCTGTCTCTGTGTGTATCTGTGTGTGTGTTTGAGGTTTCATTCCTTCTGGGCATCTCCATCACTTGGTTTTGTTTCTTTGCATTATTTTGAATAATAAATTTGTGTTCTGACTTCTTCAGGTTTAAACTGCAGATTTGCCTGTTAATGTGTATATGCATATTCCAAGCCTGAGTTCAACGGTGGGGAAGGAAAGGAGTGAGACAGGGGTAACCCTGGGGCAAAAGCACTGGGTTTGTCACCTCATCTGAATCTTAGACTCCATGGCTTTTGACTGTCTCTTTCTCTTACCCCTTGTCTTTTTCATTGACTGTCGTTGTGTTTCTCAACCCTTTCACGTTCTCTTCCTTTGTTTGTCTCTGTTTCTCTTGATCTCATATCCACTAGCTTTTGTCTTTCTCTGTCATCTGGTCCCCATCTTTGTCAGCCTCTCTTTCTATCTATCTAATCTTCTGCACTTCTCTCTCTGGCCCCCAGATTTTGATACATTGCCTTGTAGGCCTGAAGTCATTCAAATCATGTGACAGCGGTGGACTGACACCAGTGGTGTGGGAGATAAAAGGTACTGCAGATGCTGGAGAATCCGAGATAACAAGGTGTGGGGCTGGATGAACACAACAGGCCAAGCAGCATCATAGGAGCAGGAAAACTTGACTTTTCGGGCCTAGACCCTGAAGGGTCTAAAATCAGAACAGATGCAGTATGTAAAATAAACTTCTGGAAGATGATGGAGCTAGTAGAAATTTCATTCTAAAAGTAAATCAGAAGCTTATGTTTAGGAAGGAAATACAGATGTGTCACTCCTCGTTGGGGTCACTCAATGGAAATCAAACCCTATTATTCCCACCGTCATTTCAAAAATCAAACTATCCAAAGTCCCAGTTTACATGTCAGAAAGTTTAACAGAAAACATTGACCAATTTTCTGTACTTAACAAGAACTATTTATTACAAATACATAGATTCTAACCTCAGGTAAATAATTATGAACTCTTAACAAATACTATATAAGCTAAAATTCTAAGCCCCTTCTCAAGTACCCCTTCTCACACACACATACAGACAGACAAAAACAAGTTGGTGTTATGAATGGAGAGAAAACCATGATTGGGGAGACAGTTCAATAGCACCAGTCCTCAGGACTAAATCCATTGCTACTTTTGTTTCCTGCATCCATCGGTTTTCAGATCTTTTCCTCTGTATATGTTCAGAATACAGAGGCTGTGGGTTTGCAAAATTCATCCAGATGCCAGTGGGTATGCCGAGCTCCCGATAAGTCAAAGGAAGCAGTGACGATAAATAACAATAGTGTCCAAGGATGTGCAAGCTAGGTGGGATAGATGGGAAATGCAGGGTTACAGGGATGGGGTGGTTCGGGGTGGGATGCTCTTTGGAGGGCTGGTGTGGACTCGATGTACCGAATGGTCTGCTTCCACACTGTAGGGATTCTATGATTGAGTTCCCAGAGATGTAGCTGTGTGGATAATCAGGTTGCAATGCTATAGATAAGAATGATATTCAGCAACAGCTTTGCATTGAGTTGGATAACAGAGGAGAGCAGTTGGAGAAGGAATGGAGAGGAGAAACTCACATGGTGCAAGCTTCAGTGAAGTTGAATAGGGAGGGATAGATATGTGGTGAGTGGGAATGATGGGCAATAGGGAAAGATGGAGCAAAAAGAAGAAAGTGACAGAGTGAGAAGGAGAATTGGAGTGAGATGGAGCCAGGGAGACTGGATGAGAGGGAGTGACAGGAGCAAGAGACAATGATGGTGAGAGAGAGAGAGAGAAACCAGGAAAGAGATGTATAAGATGGGGAAAGAAAGAGGTGGGAAAGAGAGGGAGTCAGACGTGAGGCAGGAATGGGAAAACAGGGCAATAGAGAGAAAGAGCGAGAGTGTGAGGCCAGATGGGATAGCAAGGAGAGCTGGAGTAACAGGGAGAGATGAGATAAGAGGAAGAGAAAGATAGATGGGTGAGAGGCTGAGTTAGACAGATTGGATGACAGGAAAGACAAAGCAAGGGCAAGTGAGTGGAAGAGTTGGGGGGAGAAGATGACAAGGTGAGACATAGTGATGATGTTAGAGAGAGAGAAAGAGAGAGAAACAAGGCAAGAAAGGGAACAGTGGCAATAGAGTCCATTGACATCAAGAAGTTTAATGACAAGACTGAGAGATATCAGTAAATCAGTTTGCGTGATGTGGAGGTAAAAAGAGCTCATAAGAAGACTGAATTTAGAGGACAGCAAACAAGCTGAGATGTAGATTGGAATAACGAATCTCAGGAATTGCTCAATAAAATCTGACAGACAATATTAATGGAGGATGTTAAAAGGTGGCTTGGGAGAGTTGGCAAAGAAGAATTTTAAAAACAAAGGTGAGAGAAGTGTCTTGTGATAGGATTTTAATGAATCTTGTCCCTTGATCCATTGAGTCACAACCAACAATGCTCTGCAAGTCTTCAACTGTGTTATTACCTGTGGAAGCAACATTACACACACTGTTGGCACAGATATAAAAGCTCTCCTTCTCAACTTCTCCCCTTATCTGAGGCACAGTGAAACCCCATTTAAACTCACCTCCAGTCAACTCTGTCTAATGAGGGAGCAACCTTACGGTCCTCAGGGACTGCAGTGGTTTTACATTTGTTTGTAATTTTGAAACATAATGGTGAAACCTAATACTTCTCGGAATTACCTACAGGTTTTTATTGCTCATGAGAAACAGCTAAGAGTTGGTGGTTTGGAATGTGAAACACAGAAAGCTGCCAAATGCTTGGGAAAACAAGATGTGACATGCTCTCAGAAAATAAAATTCCTTGGCTGCAAAAAATCAGAAGTAATCAGGTTTCTTGCTTGTTTCATACTGACATAGAATGTATTCTCAGTAGAGAATGAATTCCAGGTGGTTTTAACAGACCTGTGTAAGGTTTCTGTCAACAAAAAAGCATTTACAGGATATGGGCGTCACTGGCTAGGCCAGCATTTATTGCCTGCAGTCAACCACATTGTTGTGTGTCTGAAGTCACATAAGCCAGAACAAGGATGGCAGCTTCCCTTCCCTTAAGGACAGTAGTGAATGAGATAAGCTTTTCCCCTGGTTATTAGTGATGCCTTCATTGTCATCATTAGAGTCTTAACTCCAGATTTTCATGCAATGCAATTTCATCATCTACCATGTGGATTTGAACCCAGGACACCAGAACCCTGGGTGTGTCTGCAGTAATAGCCTAGAGATAACATCGCTAAACCATTGACCCTGCCTCAGAGGAAGAGGTCTCCAGTCAAACTGCTCAGATGTGGTTTAATGAACATCAACTAGCTAATGGGTGCCAAGCTGCTCAGTTGTTGGTGCTGCTGCCTTACAGTGCCAGGGCCCTGTGTTCAATCCAAACTTGGACAACTGTCTGTGTGGAGTTTGCACATTCTCCCTGTATGTGTGTGGATTTTCTCTGGGTGCTCTGCTTTTCTTCCACAGTCCAAAGATATACAGGTTGGGGTGGATTGGCCATGCTATGTTGCCCATAGTGACTAAGCATATTCAGGCTAGGTGGATTAGCCATGGGAAATGCAGAGTTACGGGGATGGGAGGGGTCTGGGGGAGATGCACTTCAGAGGGTCGGTGTGGACTCAAGGGGCTGAATGGCCTGCTTCCATATTTTAGGGATTCTATGAGTTGACATGTCTGCAGAGAAGGAAGATCAGATAGGCTCAAGTTCTGATAACGTTGAACTCTTAGATGGCAGTTGTTGATCATGAACAGGGGCTGAAACATTTGATGTCTTTTTCTCTCTTTCCAGATTGGAATTTTAGATAAATAAAAGAGCAGCCTTTCCAAGTGAAGCCTGCCAAAGCTGAAGTTTATTGCCAATGCAATTATCCTTGAAATTTTAATAATCAGGAACTTTACAGTCAGCTTTGTTGATGCTGTGCTCAGAGTCTGAACTTCTTCAATCTAAAAGGATTCTTGTTTGCATCACTGGCAGGGTCAACATTTGTTGCCCATCGGCCTTGAACAGATTTGTTTTCTGTGGTGCTTCAAAGGGCAACTAAGAGTCAACTGCTGTGGGCCTGGAGCCGCGGGTAATAGGTAAGCATGGCAGATTTCCTTCTACATTAGTGAACAGGATGAGTTTTTTAAAAATTCCAGATTTAATAATGAATAACAATTTCGTCAGCTGCCAATGTGCAATTTAAAACCATGTTTCTAAGATATTACACTGGGCGAGTCTTTGGATTGTTAGCTTAGTGTCATTGCCATGATGCACATTCACAATGCACAGAAATGACATGCATTGTTCCATAATACGAAGGATCTGAATGGACTGTTCACTTCGAGTTGAAAATTCACAAGGTTGTATGTGGAAATTGAATTCACCAGAACTAGTTATGTGTGAGCAAACACTGGAAAATTGCCTGAAACCAAGTTTGTTCTAAAGATAGCCTAATTGTTTTGTAACAGCCTTCCAGGAAATATACGCACTGTGAAGATTCAAGTCTCTAATCGTACAATAGATCTCACATTTTCATCATCTTGCCATGTAATACTCCTACTCTGAGAACAAATAAAAATGTGCGCCTTCTCTTTCTTTTTAATTTGAACATGATGGAGGTCTTGTAAACATTTCATAGGATTATACAGTACAGAAAAGGCCCTTTGGCCCATCGAGTCTGTCCAACCAAGTCTACACTAAATCTATATTTAATCCTACTTGCCAGCGCTAGCCCCATAGCCTTGAATGTTCTGACATTTCAAGAACTCATCCAAGTGCTTTCTGAAGATTGTGAGATCATCTGCCTGAGCTACACTCCGAGGCGTCCATTCGAGACATATCTCTCCACCCTCTAAGTGAAAAACCATCCTCAAATCAACTTGAAGTCTCCTGCCTTTCACCTTAAAATTACACCCCCTTTTTGCTGACCCTTCAACGAGGGGAACTGTTGCTTTCTATTCACCCTGTCCATGTCACTCATAGATTTGAGTCCTTCTGGTGCAGTGATGGTGATCCTACCTCTGGGTCAGGAGAGCAGAGTTCAATCCCTATCTGCTCCAGAAATTGTAATAATATTTGCAAACAAGTTGATTAGAAAATACCTTATCCCTCATAATCTTATACACTTCTATTTGGTTTGCCCTCAACCTTTCATGTCATAAAGAAAACAACTGAGCTTATGCAGCCTCTCTTCATAGCTGAAATGCTCCACTCCAGGCAAATTCCTGGTGAATCTCCTTTGGAACCCCTCCAGTGCCATCACATCCTTCCCGTAGTGTGGAGACTAGAACTGCACACAGTAATCCAGCTGTGGCCAAAACAAAATTCTGTACTCCAATGTAACCTCTCTGCTTTTGTAATCTATGCCTTGAATGATAAAGACAAGTGCCCCATATGCCTTTTTAGCTACCCTATTAACCTGTCCTCTGCCTTCAGGGATGTATTGACAAGCACCCAAGATCCCTCTAAGCTTCCTAATATTCTGATTTCTAACGAATCTGTTCAGAAGTATTGTAATGCATCTCTGGAGTAGGTGGATCTTAAACCTTGACTCCCAGCTCAGAGGTAGGAATGCTATCACCGTGCCGCACGAACACTTATTATCGCTGTAAGGTTTTTCATCAACCTGCTCAGGATGTTATAATACACATATGTGGGAATTGAACATAGACCTTATGGTTTTGATGTAGGGTCACTACCACTGTACTGCAAGATTGCACTCTTCAGTGACTTGGAAACGTTTCTACAAACATACCTTGTCAGTTCACAGTACACGGCCAGATCTTGTGGCTGCAATTCCTGTTAAAATCAAAAGGACAACTGTTGTTCATGTACAGAAATAGAGAGTGATTTAAAGAGAACTTTGGTGAAACATTGAATCAATTACAACTGGGTCTTTGAAAGGAAATGCAAAATAAAGTCCTCACCATGTAGGTTGTCTCTCTCTCTCTCCCACACACTCTCTCTCTCTGTCCCCCACACTCTCTCTCCCTCTCTCTCTGTCCCCCACTCTCTCTCTCTCACTGTCCCCCACACTCTCTCTCGCTGCCCATCACTGTGTCTGGTGAGGGATGTTACTGATGGTGCGGTTAAGAGGGGGGATGGTGTGGTTAAGGGGGGGGGGGATGGTGTGGTTAAGGGGGGGGGATGGTGTGGTTAGGAGGGGGAATGGTGTGGTAAGGGGGGGATGGTGTGGTTAAGGGGGGGATGGTGTGGTTGGGGGGGGATGGTGTGGTTAAGGGGGGGGGCTGGTGGGTGTGTGTGTGAGCACCAGCTTAATGTCCCCCCCCACCCCGGTCTCTCTTGCCCCAGGGGAGTGTCTGTGAGCCGTACGATGGTGAGACGTAGTAAGGGGAAGACATTCCAGGCTTACCTGGACCACTGCCATAGGCGCAACAGCTGCCTTTACTGCCGCACTCACCTCGCCAACCACGATGAGCTCATCTCCAAGGTACGGGACCCCCACCCCGATCGGTCCCCCACACCCCAATTACCCCCACACCCCAATTACCCCCACCCCAATCACCCCCCC
>JAHRHZ010000141.1:261673-273893 GCA_024137785.1 Ginglymostoma cirratum | reverse complement strand
GACTTGTCTGCCTCCTCTCCACCTATCCTCTCCTCTATCCATCCTCTATCCGCCTCCCCCTCTCTCCCTATTTATTTCAGAACCCTCTTCCCCTCCCCCATTTCTGATGAAGGGTCTAGGCCCGAAACGTCAAGTTTTCCTGCTCCTATGGTGCTGCTTGACCTGCTGTGTTCATCCAGCCCCACGCCTTGTCATCCTCACCATGTAGGTTGAGTTTTCATCAGGCAGATTTGCATCTCTCTCCTGTACAAATGCAATTAAAAACAAGATTATGCAATCAGGCTCACCAGAACAATGACACAGTAACTTCAGAAATTAGATACGTCATGTTCAGTCAAGTGAGTTCATCTCAAAGGCAGGTAGTTCGCTCCTTCTCTGCTGATGAGTCATATTGAGCTGCTTCCTTGGATGTCTTTGTTCGTAGCAGTTTACCATTACCCTCCCATATAAAGGCTCGTCGAGGAAGCAAGTTCTAAGCCTACCTCAGTCAGAGAAAAAAAAAATCAAACTCCCTGTTCGAACCCTCATTGATTTTACATTTTCTTTTCTTCATCTTTAGTTTGGAGTTGGGTACTGTGACCTGAGAGCTGAGCATGATCTTTGGATTGAGAGCAATACTTTGTTCCTTGTTAAAAAGTGCTCTGTCAGTGTTCTGCCAATGCTTTGACTCTGGAGAGACTTTATACTCAAACAGTTGAATGTTAACTGGGGTTTCTTGGGGTCACAACCAGTCCAACAAAGAGAAGCCAGTGTTTTAACTGGCTTTTCAACTATGTTTGAGTCAGAAGGATTTTGCCTGCAAAAACGACAGCATGAAGGTTTATTTGCTGTCCTGTTATCCCATGATCATCAATTTATTGAAAATATGGAAACTATAATCTCAATTATAGGAAATGAGGGAATATTCCTTGGAGTCTACTGGAAACTACCTACATGCATCAGTGCCATCAGAAACTAAGCAAGACACAATCCCATGTTCTTCCGATGTTAGATCATGGAAACAACTTAAGATAGTGGCCAGTTAGATGTTATTTACTTTTCCCTTTTGGAGATACAAACTCTATCTGTTTGTCTGTCTTTGTAATAGAGTGGGAGCTAGAATAAAGGAAGATTGGGTTCAAATCATAGAGGTTAATTAGATTATTTTGTGGCTTAACTTTGTTTTGCTAAAGCTACTGTATTATTGATAGTTTGTCAAATCTTTAAGTTATAAATCTGCTATCTGGTATCGATTATTCACAAAATCTGGTGCTGGCTGTTAATCTCATTAGGAGCCACTGGGGTCAATTTTGCAGGTCATTGAGTATTTTAATTTTGCTGCGTTGCAAACACAGGGAGTGGGAGGGTGATTGGCTGTCTGTCTCTATGTCATAACAATTGTGCTGTTGGTGAACATTTCCACAAAGTTGCCGGAGAAAATCCAGTGCATCATACTTCTCAAGTTACAATCTGGTACAAATTGCACATCCTCAAATTAAATTTCAGTAGTAAATGTACACTTTGAACATATGTTGTAGGAGGAGCAAATGATAATCCAATTTAAATCCGACGCGATTCTCATTTTGGCGGTAAAGTTGGAAAGTCACGTCAATATTCTATTTTCCACAAGGAACATTTATGGATTGTCTTTAGAACTAATTGGTCTAGAATAAGGGAAGGGAAACTAAATCCTGCAGACTCCACGCCAGCCTGACCTATCTATGAATGCAGCTCATTTCCATTACAAAAATAACGTTGCTGGTTGTACAAGATAGTTTCTACTTCAATGCCCTTAGCAGTGTAACTATTCATTAGAATAAATGTACCAACCTTTTCCGTTCTTGGAATATTTTCGTATGTTGCTTCTGAATTTTCACCAATTACGGTGCAGTATTCTGTGGGAAAGCAAATAGTTAATCTGCCTTGAACAGTTAGAATCAGAGAATGATGCAACTCAGAAGAAAACCTTTCAGTCTGCATTGTCATTAACAGCTCTACATGCTGCCCTGGGTCATTTAGTTCAGTTGGTTGGATTGAGGGTTTGCCATACCAACTGATGCTTAGGGTTACCATGAAGGATTCTCCTTCTCAATCGTTTCCCCTAGCTTGAAGTGTAGAGACCCTCGGGTTAAATCTCTGCTCGTTGTCTATCTCTAGTAAAAGAGCAGCCTCATGGCCTGGTAAAACCATAGTGATTTTACATCTATTTTCCAAAAGCTTAGTCAATAAGTGCCCTTCAGTTTTCTTTAGAAATTCCTCCGCAATTTGCTTGAAGTAGCATTTCAAGTTTTACATTGCAACTCACCACCTGGAAAGAAAATCACTGCATCTCACAGCTGTTGATTTTTAAATGTTTAATCTTGCAATTAACTTGCACCTTTCTACACCTGAAAACAGACTCCGCTAATTTCTCCTGTGTCAGTCAGTCACAATTGTTTACCACCTCTGTCAAAATTCTGTTTAACCTCTATTCTCTAAGAGGAATCAACCTGGTATGTCCAGTTTCACCACTGAACTAAAGTCCTGACTTCCTGTCACTATTCTGCTGAGACACACTCTTCAAGCCGACAAGATTAGCCCCAAACCAATGAACATCTCAATGCCAGTAGACTTCAAACAATTGGTTTCCTTTGGAGGAGTTATAGCTTTATTTCTTGCTCTATTTGCTGGTTTCTGAATGGATTCTGTGTTTCCTTAAACAAATGGCTACTTGAATGAGAAAATTAACTTCACAATCAAAGGACTTCATTGGAACAATTTCAATCTAGGAATGGGAAGCCTCTAAAATGATGAGTGATTTAAACTTTACATGTTCATGTTAAATGAATAACAGACTCAGAAACCCATTTCTTATGTTGCTTTATGAATCAGGAAAGGAACAAAATGACTTTCTATCATCTGTCCCCAGAGTGGAACAGACTGAATGCATCATTATCTTTGTGGTCATGATAGCCAACTGATATAACAAATGGAGTTCTCAATGAATAAGTTGTCATAGTCCTGCTTTCTCATTAGTCAGACACATCTATTGGTGGTCTATTCTGAGGGTCACCACACCTCAACTGAGGAGAGAGATTGATAAGGAGAGAATGGGAACTACAGCTGATGTAGGAATCTGACCCATGGTACTCGTGCTACTTTTCAAACTTGCCATTCAGCCAACTAAAGTAACCAATCCTCTTTGCAAAAACCGGGGAACAAATAATTAGCTTCTTCAAAACATCCAACTCCTTGCTATCCTATAACTAACTTGCAGGCGTGGAGTAGTTGGGACTTAGAGCCCAGACATTTGGGCGCAGAATACTGTGTCCAGTTCTGGTTGCCCAGTTGTAGGAAGGATATTATTAAGCTGTAGAGGGTTCAGAAGAGATTTACCAGGGTGTTGCTGGGTATGGGAGGTTTGAGTTATAAAGAAAGGCTAGATAGGCTGGGACTTTTTTCAACAGAGTAAAAGGTTGTGAGGAGACCTTATAGAAGTTTATAATATCACAAGGTG
Organism: Ginglymostoma cirratum; assembly: GCA_024137785.1. Classification (NCBI taxonomy): domain Eukaryota; kingdom Metazoa; phylum Chordata; class Chondrichthyes; order Orectolobiformes; family Ginglymostomatidae; genus Ginglymostoma; species Ginglymostoma cirratum. Next base: position 270,418 of record JAHRHZ010000141.1, on the reverse strand, counting down.
TATAGATAGGATTAATAGCAGGTGTCTTTTCCCTAGGATGGGGGATTTCAACATTAGGGGACACATTCTTAAAAGTGCAAGGAGTGAGATTTTAAAAAGACATGATGAACAAATGTTTTACACAGAGGGTAGTTTGTGTGTGGAATTAGATTCCTGAGGAAGTGCTGGATGCAGGCACAATTACAATGTTTCAAAGAGAATTGGATGAGTACATGAATAGGAAAGGTATGGAGAGATAAGGGCCGGGAGCAGGCAGGTGGGACTAATTTGGTTTGGGATTATGTTTAGCATGGACTGGATGGATGAAGGGTTTGTTTCTGTGCTGTATGATATCACGACTCTATGACTCTACTCTGCATGCTTATACAAACCTGTTATGCCTTGAGCTTTCATGAAGAAAATACAAAAGGAGCCAAAACAGACAAGAAACAGAAAGTGCATTTTATGTAAGTCAAGGGATTTGCAATAGCAGATACTTTGCAAAAGGAATAGTTCCTGTTCACCGTTCACAAATTAATACAGTGTTGAAAATATGTATTAAATAGAATGGTCAGCCATGCAAGCACTGAGAACAAGGTGTGGAGTTGGATGAACACAGCAGGCCAAGCAGCATCGTAGGAGCAAGAAAGCTTGATGTTTCGGGCCTCAAGCTTTCCTGCTCCTATGATGCTGCTTGGCCTGCTGTGTTCATCCAGCTCCATACCTTGTTATCTCGGATTCTCCAGCATCTGCAGTACCTATTATCTCAAGTACTGAGAACAGTTTGTTTTCAAAATGAGCATTAATCAGGCCATGCAATTGCAAAGGACAGAACAGGGATTGATGCATTACCTTGTCTTTGTTTAGTTACAAACAAAAGAAATTAAAATCTGTATGATATAAGGTTTGCCAAAGTAACTTAAAGTCAACAAGCATAGTTAAAGCCTGCATTGCCACAGCAGTATGGAAATGCTAAAACATTTCACCTACCATTAACTGTTTGACGAACGTTCCTTTGTAATTGTTCTTGTGTTTGGGCTTCATTCCTAAACAATTGTGGCGTGACATAACAAAATGTTAACTACTGAGGGGGATTGTCATGCCAAGAACTTGATGTATACATAAATTATGTTCATTAATTTCTTCTTATTAAAGAAAGTATTTTGGAAATAGGAACAACAAATTCAACGAATACTGGCTAACACCCACATTAGGAAAAAAAATACAAGAACAGAAAAACTAGGAGAAGAACTGGCTGTTTAGCCCCTTAAGCCTGCTGCACCATTTAATGCAATCATGGCACAGTTCATCTTGGCCTCAATTCCACTTTGGGGCCCATTCGCTATAACCTTTCAACTAATTGAAAATCTGTATACCTCCTCGTTAAATTAATTGTGTCCCAGCAACCATGACAATCAGGGTCATGAAAGCCATGGCTTCAAGGCCCTTTGAGAGAAATAATTCCTCCTCATCTCTGTTTTAAATCTACCACCTCTCAGCCTGAGACTATGAACTCTTGTTGTAGATTGCCCCGAAAGGAGAAAGATCTGCTCCACATCTTCTTTGTCAGCCCCCTTTAGTGGATTTCAGATAAAGACAGATTGAGCAAATCAATTTGTCTGAACTTGAGGACATGACTTGAATAAATATATACAGTTTCATTTATATTTCTGCAAATTGTAAAATAACAATATTTGAAGTTGCTGGGAAACAGAATGAAATCGGCAAAATCTAAACATTCTCAGTCTTACAGTTTGAGTCGGTAGGAGATGTAAAACTAAGTCACAATACCAACAAGAGTAGAGATATGTTTAGATTCTTGTGGTGTAGTGGTAGTGTTCTTAATTCTGAGGTAAGTATGCTTTGATTCCAATCTCAACTACCCCAGAGCTGTCTAATAACAACTCTGAACAGGTTTTCTTAGGAAAATATATGAGTTTGTGTTAAGTCCTTGTCCAGGGCACAAAGCAAGACGTAGAGCTGGATGAACACAGCAGGCCAAGCAGCATCACAGGAGCAGGAAAGCTTTCTCAGGGTTAATAGGTACTGCAGATGCTGGAGAATCCGAGATAACAAGGCGCGGAGTTGGATGAACACAGCAGGCCTAGCAGCATCACAGGAGCAGGAAGGCTGACGATTCGGGCCTAGACCTTTTCTGAAGAAGGGCCTAGGCCCGAAACATCAGCCTTTCCTGCTCCTCTGATGCTGCTTGGCCTGCTCTGTTCATCCAGCTCTACACCTTATTATCTCAGATTCTCCAGCATCTGCAGTTCCTACTATCTCTGATACAAAGCAAGAGGTCCTGGTTTTAGAATAAGGACTGGCAGATTTAAAACAGAGAAGGAGGAATTTCTTATCTCAAAGGGTTGTGAATCTGTGGAATTCACTTCCCCAGTGTGCAAGGGTGCGGAACATTCAATAAACGTAAGGAGATAGACAGATTTTTAATTAGTAGTGGGTTGAAGGGTAATGGAGAGTGGGCAGGAAAGAGGAGTTGAGACTGAGACAAGATCAGCCATGATCATATTAAATGCTGGAGCAGGCTTAAGGGACTAATTGTTTGATAATTACTGAATAATTACTGAAGGGCCTGTAATTACATTACTGAAGCAGACTTAAAAACAAGTCTTTGCTCGCCTTAAGCAATGCACTGAGATGAGCAAGGAAATTTTAAACATGTTATTTACCCATTTTTCTTCCTTTTGATCATCCACACGCTGATGCCGCTGATCAAACCGAGACTGAGAAGAATAACAATGACTATGGCTACTATACCTCCACTGTTTAATTCACTGCTGTCGGTGCTTTGGCCTGAAAATGCAAGAAGCACCAATACTGAGCTTGCCAGAAATAACTGCACACCAACAGCAATATAAGTATACATAAGATCTTATTGTTTGACCATTTCCAAATTGCAAAAGTCCTCGGAATAAAAGTGATAACAATTGAAGCCTATTGAGCTCATGGTCACCAATTTGAAAATCAATTCTGTTCCACCAGGTTTCTAGTCTCTTCATCCTGTGATGCAGTTATTGTTTCTTCCCACAGCTCCTACTCACAAGTGTAAATGGAAATTTTGCATTTATTTCTAAAGGAATAGAGTATAAAAGTAAGGATGTATTGCAGCAACTGTAAAAGGCATTAGTGAGATTGCACCCTAAGTATTGCTAACAATTTGGTTCCCTTACTTGAGGAGGGATATGGTTCCATTGGAGGCAGTTCATGGGATTGAATTGTTTAGGTCTAACTCTCTATAGTTTAGAGGGATGAAAGGAGCTCAAATTGAGGTTTGCAAGATGCTAAAGGAGATTGAGCAAATGTTTCCTCCTTTCGGGTAACCTAGAATGAGAAGTCATAGTTTTAGAATAAGGAATAACAGATTTAAAGCATAGGTGAGGAGAAATTATTTCTCTCAAAGGTTTGTGAAATTGTAGAATTCACTACCCCAGAGTGCAGTGGATGCTTGGACATTGAATAAATTTATGGAGGAGATAGACAGATTTCTCATTTCAATTCTTAATTGATGGAAGGGTTATTGGAATGGGCAGGAATACAGCGTTGAGGCTGAGGTGAGATCAGACATGATTATATCAAATGGCGCAGCAGGCTCAAGGGGCTGAATGGCCTACTCCTGCTCCATTTTCTTATGTTCTAAGTGCCAGAAAGTGCTGAATGTAAGCCCAAATATTGGTCGTGTTATCATTCAACACTCCAAGGCAATTTAGGTTTCTTATCACTCCTAAAAATTAATTACATACTACCTCAATGGTTCTGTATATGCCACATATTTTCAACATTCAGTCATTCACTGAGTCTTGCAGTTGGGTGAATTTGCTGGAGTTAACTCTAATCCTCACACAATTGCTCAATGATAAAATCCTGGATCCAATTGATATTGGATGTTCAGCACAGGATTGGTGAGAACAATTCAAAAGTCCATTTTACTTTTGGCCCCATTTTACATTGCATTGAAGTTCCTGATATTGGGGAGACCTTAACTATTGTCAACACAATCAAGACAAACAATGGGGAAGCAAACAATTGTTTACAAACACTTCCAAATATTCCCTTCCCAAGGATGAAAAGGTAAATCAAAGTTGAATGATACATTGTTAATGGAAGATATGTGATACAGTAACACCTACACTTAAAGCAGCAACTCACAGAAGGAACAACTAGTATTTTTATTTCACGTACAGAAATAAACAGAATACAGAAATCAAGGAGGTGATCATAATTCCTTACAACATATTCATCATGACGTTGTTAAAGAGTAGTTCCTCTCTAAAAGTTCCAGAGGATTGTAAACTGCCAATTGTATAGTTAGTGAAACATATGCTGTTCTCTGTGGCCAGGATTGAGAGTCCCAAAAGCTGTGTTGCCGGTCTGGTGCCCGGGTTCAGGGTATCTTATCTGAGTTCCGGAGAAACTTGGAGTGGGAGAGGAGTGATACAATTGCTGCGGTGCATCTATTTACCAACAATACAGGTTGAATGAAGAAAGAGGTTCAGCTGAGGGAATATGAGCAGCTCGGGGCTAAAATTAAAAGCAGAACCAAAAAGATAATAAACTCCAGGTTATTCCCTGAGCTACGAGTTAATTGGCACAGCGTCAACAAGATGAGAGAGTTAAATGCATGGCTCAAAGATTGGCGTGGAGAAATGGGTCTGAACCCATGGGATACTGGCACTGTAGCGGTGAAGGAGAGAGCTGTTTCAATGGGACGGGGTCCACCTGAATCATATTAGGACCATAGCCCTAACTGGGGCTGTAGATAGGACTTTAAAATAAATAGTTGGGGATGGGAGCTCAGTTGCATGGAAAGCTCTAAAATCAAAGAGAAAGGAGAATGTAGGTTTGCAGGTTATCATAGAATCCCTACAGTGTGGAAACAGGCCCTTCAGCCCAACAAGTCCACACTGACTCTCAGAACATCCCACCCATACCTGTCCACCTGTAACCCACCTCAGCTACACATCCCTGAACACTGCGGGCAATTTAGTATGGCCAATCTACCTAACCTGCACATCTTTGGACTGTGGGAGGAAACTGGAGCACCAGGAGGAAACCCATGCAGACACAGGGAGAGTGTGCAAGCTCCACACAGACAGTCGCCTGAGGGTGGAATCAAGCCCAGGTCCCTGGTGCTGTGAGGCAGCAGTGCTAACCACTGAGCCACCGTGCTGCCCATTGCTGGTTAGTGATGGGGCGGATTATTACAAGAAAATGAAAGGAAGGGACAGAATGTGTGAATGTCATATCGTATCAAGCAACTATAGAGGTGTAAGGAGATTTGATAATAGAACAAATTTAAAATCTTTTTACCATAATGCATTCAGAATAAGATAGATGAACTGATGGTGTAAATTGAAGTAAATATATGTGATCTCATAGCCATTACAGAAATGTGGTTGCAAGGAGATCAAAACTGGGAACTTAGAACTCAGGGATATTTAAACGTTAAGAGAGACAGGAAGGTTGGTCAGGGTGATGGAGTAACTCTGTTAATAAGAAAAGAAATGAGGACAGCTGTGAAACCGATGACCTAGGCTCGGATGATGAAAAGTCTACTTAGGCAGAGATAAAACAAAAGGGGAAGAGACATTGACAGGAGTAGTGTCCAGACCCCTAAACAATAGCCAGTCTGTGGGAAAATCAACAAGTAATAGGAGAATGTAAAAAGGATACAGTAATAATGCTAGGTTTCTTTATTGTTGATTTGGTTGTCCAAATTGGAGATGGTAGCTATGAAAATGAAATCATGGGGCGCATTAGGGATAGTTTCCTGGAGCAGTATGTCATGAGCACAACCATACAGCAGGAAGTCTTGGATCTTGTAATGGGTAATGAGGCAGGCTTAATCAATGACTTCAGAGTAAAACATCTCCATCGAAGTAGGGATCATAAAATAATAGAATTTATTATCCAATTCAAGAGTGAAAAATTTGGGCTAGAAACAATTATGATCAACTTAGAGTCATAGAGGTCTTCAGCATGGAAACACATCATTCAGCCCAACTTGCTCGTGCTGCGCACTTTTCACAATTTAAACTAATCCCATTTGCCTGTGTTTGGTCCCTATCCCTCCATAGTTATCCCATTCATGTACCAGTCCAAATGTTTCTTAAATGACAAAATTCACTTCCAGCACTAACTCTGGCAGCCCATTCTCGACACTCACCATCCTTTCTGTGAAAAGCGTGCCTCTCTGGACACTTTTGTATCTCTCCCCTCTCACCTTAAACCTTTGGCCTCTATTTTTAGATTCGACTACCATGGGGGAAAGCTGTCAGCTATCTACCTTATCTATGTGTCCCATGATTTTGAGATTGTAGACTTGATCGCTGAACCAGTGTGTTTGATTGCAGGCATTTCGACACCCTGCTAGGTAACATCTTCTGTGCACCTCCGATGAAGCGTTGGTGTTCTATCCCGTTTGTTATTTATATGCCTTGCTTTGCTGGAGTGGTTGACATCACTTCCAGTGGTTTGTATATCAGGTCCAGTTCAATGTGTTTGTTGATGGAGTTCCTGTTGGAATGCCACGCCTCCAGGAATTCCCAGGCATGCCTCTGTTTGGCATGTGATATTATGGATTCGTTGTCCCAGTCAAATTTGTGTCCTTCTTTGTCCGTGTGTATTGAGACCAGTGAGAATTGGTCATGTCTCTTGGTGTTCGTATATCCTTATTGTTAGTGTTCTTCCAGTTTAGCCTATGTAATGTTTCTCACAGTCCTTGCATCGTGTTTGTATATTACCTTAGCTTGATTGGTTGTGGTCTGTCTTTTTAGATACCAATTCTTTTTAAAAGTCATATAAATAACAAACGGGACAGAACACCAACCGGAGGCACACTGACGATGTTACTTACCAGGGTGACAAAACGTTTGCAATGAAACCCACCAGCTCGGTGAGCATGTCGACAACCTTATCCACAACCCAAGCTACAAATCTTCTCAAAAATCTCATGACTTTGTATACCTCTGTAAGGCCTCCCTCGGTCTCCTATGCTCCAGTGAAAAAAGTCCCAGCTTATCCAACCTCTCCTACTAACTCAAACCATCCAGACCAGGTAGCATCCTAATAAATCTTTTCTGCACTCTTTCTAGTTTAATAATATCCTTTCTATAGTGGGGTGACCAGAACTGCACACAGTACTCCAAATGTGGCCTCACCAAGGTCTTGTACAGCTGCAGTAAGGCATCCTAACTCCTATATTCAATGCTCGGACTGATGAAGGCTAGCATGCCGAAAGCCTTCTTCACTGCCCCGTCTAGCTTTGACTTCAATTTCAAGGAGCTATTAACCTGCACCCCTAGATATCTTTGTTCTATAACACTCCCCAAGGCCCTACCATTGACTGTGTAAGTCCTACCCTAGTTTATCTGACCAAAATACAACACTTTGCGTTTACCTACATTCAACTCCATTTACCATTCGTCAGTCCACTGGCCCAGTTGATCACGATCAGTCTGCATCCCCAGGTGATCTGCTTCACTGTCCACTATACCACCAATCTTAGTTTCAGCTGCAAACATACTAATCATACCATCTTAAATAAAGGAAATTACAAAGAAGTGAAGATAGAGTTAGTTAGAGTGATCTGGTTAGATAAATTAGCAGGAATGACAGTAAGAAAGCAATGGCCAGCATTTAAGGAGGTAATTCATGGCTCTAAACAAAAATACATTCCAGTAAGGAGGAAAGATTCTAAGAAAGGGATAAAGCAACCGTGGCTAACCAAGGAAGTTAAGGAGAATATTCAGTTGAGTGAAAAGTATATAAGCAGGCTAAAGTCAGTGATAGCCTCAAAGACTAAGATAAATTCAGGTTCCAGCAAAGGTGGACTGAAAACATGAAAAAAACAGAGAAAAGAATCTACAAAGGCAAACTAATGAGAAATATAAAAACTGACAATAAGAACTTCTTTAAATATTAAAAAGGGAGCAAGGGTGAGAGTGAACATAGGCCCTTTAGAAAATGAAACTGGGGAGATGGCTCTGGGCAACAAGAAATGGCAAAGGAGTTAACCAAAATCAGACTTTAGGGTTGAAGATATTTTGAACATCCCATTAATCCTAAAGAATACAGGGGAGGAATTAAATACTATCACCATCACTAAGGAAGTAGTACAAAACAAACTAATGGATCTAGGTGCAGATAAGTCCTCTGGCCTTGCGGCTTGCATCGTAGGAACCTAAAAGAAGTAGCTGCAGAGATAATGGATGCATTGGTGGTAATTTTCCAAAAACATCATTGGATTTTGGAGAACTACCAGAGGACTAGAAAATACCAGTGAGATGCCTGCATTCAAAAAGGGAAGGAGGAAATAATGGGTAACTTCAGGTGGACTAGCCAAATATCTATTGCTGAAAAATATTGAAATCAATTACTAAGGAAGTAATAAAGGAGTATTTGGGAAATCATAACCTAATCAAGCAGATTCCACATGGTTTAATGGAAAAGAAATTGTGTGTAAATAACTTACTAGAATTTTTCAAGGAAGTCACAAACAGAGTGGATAGAGGGGAAACAGTAGATGTATTGTATTTGGATTACAGAAGATGTTTACAAGGTACCTCACAAAAGATTAAATCATAAAATAAGAGCCTACGGTGCTGGGTATGACATATTTGCATGGGTAGATACTTGGCTAATCGGCAAGAAACAGCAAGTGGAGATAAAAGAGATAACAAGGTGTAGAGCTGGATGAACACAGCAGGCCAAGCAGCATCACAGGAGCAGGAAGGCTGACGTTTCGGGCCT
>JAHRHZ010000141.1:244165-256673 GCA_024137785.1 Ginglymostoma cirratum | reverse complement strand
TGATGCTGCTTGACCTGCTGTGTTCATCCAGCCCCATGCTTGTTATCTCGGATTCTCCAGCATCTGCAGTACCATTTATCTCTGCTGAAACTCATTTGTTGCCTCAGGACCGAAGCAAAATGATTCATTCCTGCCCAACATCCAAACTTTTGGGTGCTTAGAAATTTTGAGTGTTTTTCTGGGATGGCAAGACTAACACGAGCAGAGAGGTTTAATTGATTAAGATCTTGTTTGCCTAAAGTTGAGAAGAACAAGGGAGGAGTCTGACAGAAACCTATATAATTCGAACAAGACTGAATAAGGTGGACACTGGATGTCCCTGATGACCGAAGCAAATTACTGCAGATGCTGGGATCGGTACTGTCAACAAAAAATGCTGGAAATCACATTGGGTCAGGCAACATCTACGGAGAAAGAGCAAGCTAATGTTTTGAGTCTCGATCACCCTTCATCAAAGCTGATGTGAAGCATGGAGGGGACAGGATTTACACAATGGTGGGGAGATGAAGTTCTCAGAGAGAAAGAATGATGACAGTTCAGATTAAGTGATCAGAATGTGAGAATGGCAGAACAATGGTGTATCTAACTGACAGACTGGGAAGAACAGATAGTCACACTGGAGGGGAGAGAGGACATGGTGACAGAGAACATAGCAAGTTAAGGTAAAAGAAAAGGAAGGAATGGGGCTGAGTTCACAATCTGAAAGTGTTGAATTCAATATGCCATCCAGAAGGTTGTAAAGTCCCAAGTTTGAAGATGAGAGATTTTTCCTCAAGTTTGTGCTGTGATTTGCTGGAGCACTGCAGCATGCTGAGGACAGACAAGAGGGCATGCGAGCAGGATGCTGTGTTAAAATGCGCAGTTATGGGAAAGCTGGAATTATGCTTGCACATGGACAGGAGAATTGGATTGGAAAAGCCAAACTTAGATTGGGTGAGATAACAAGGTATAGAACTGGATGAACACAGCAGGCCAGGCAGCATCAGAGGAGCAGGAAAGCTGACGTTTCGGGTGTGGACCCTTCTTCAGAAATGCTGGAGGGGAAGGGGATTCTGAAATAAATAGAGAGGGGGAGGCAGATGGAAGGTGGATAAAAGAGCAGATTAATGGAGAGGAGACGGACAGGTCAAGGAGGTGGGGATGGAGCCAGTAAAGGTGAGTGTAGGTGGGGAGTTAGGATTGGGTCTGGTCAATCAAGGGAAGACTGACATGTCAAGGAGGCGGGGATGAGGTAGGTAGGTAGGAGGTGGTTATGAGGGTTGAGGTGGGAGGAGCAGATAGGTGGGAGAAAAGATGAAGAGGTCAGAGAGGCAGGGATGAGCTGGGCTGATTTTGGGATGAGGTCGGGCGTGGGGAGATTTTGAAGCTTGTGAAGTCCACATGGATACCATTGGGCTGCAAGGTTCCCAAGCGAAATGTGAGGTGCTGTTCCTGCAACCTTCGGGTGGCATCATTGTGGCACTGGAGGAGGCCCAGGATGGACATGTCGTCCAAGGAGTGGGAGAGGGAGTTGAAGTGGTTCACAACTGGGAGGTGCAGTCGCTTGTCACGAACCAAGCGTAGGTGTTACACAAAGCGGTCTCCAAGCCTCCGCTTGGTTTCCCTGATGTAGAGGAGGCCAGATCGGGACCAGCAAATACAGTATACCACATTAGCAGATGTGCAGGTGAACATCTTTTTATGTGGAAGGTTTTCTTGGGGCCTTGGATGCTGGTGAGGGGGGAGGTATAGGGGCGGTGTGGGGGCAGGTGTAACACTTCCTGCGGTTACAGGGAAAAGTACCGGGGGTGGTGGGGCTGGTGGGGAGTGTAGAGCGGACAAGGGAGTCTTGGACAACGGTCTAGATTGGGTGACTGCTTTGCAGAACATCTCCAGTCTTCAAAGTGGCCTCCCAGTCTGAGTTTGGCTTCTCCAATCCAATTCTCATGTCCATGTGCAAGCATGACCCCAAACTTCCCTTTCCTAGTCATTTTAACACAACATCATGCTCGCATGTCCACTTGCCTGTCCTCAGCATGCTGCAGTGTTCCAGTGAATCACAGCACAAACTGGAGGAACAATAGGACGTAGCCTAGGCCCAGACTACCTCCCCTACCTAGACTACACATCCTCTCAACCACCTTCTTGCAAGAATGCAATCGCCTACGCCCAATTCCACTGCCTCCGCCACATCTACTCCCGAGATGGGGCGTTCCACCCCCGAACATCCCAGATGTCCTTTTATTTCAACGAACGCAACCTCCCCCCCTTCAGAGGTCAAAAATGCTCTCAATTGCATCTCTTGCATTTCTCACACCACTATCCTCACATCCCCTCCCAGTAACAAAAACGAAGACAGAATCTCCGTTTCCTCGCATATCACCCCACTAACCTTTGGATTCAACATATCATTCTCCGCACTTCCGCCACATGCAATCTAACCCCACAACCAAGGATATATTCCAGCCCTCACCCCTATCTGCTTTCCGTAGGGCTCACTCTCTCCTCGACTCTCTCATCCACTCCACACTCCCCACTAGCCCCACCACCCCTGGCATCTTTCCCTGCAACCGCAGGAAGTGCTACACTTGCCCCTACACCTCCCCCTTCACCTCCATCCAAGGAAGCAAAAAAACTTTCCACATCAGACAGATGTTCACCTGCACATCTGCTAATGTGGCCTATTGCATCTGCTGCTCCCGATGTGGCTTCCTCTACATCAGTGAGGCCAAGCAGAGACTCGGAGACCGCTTTGTTGAGCACCTGCGCTCTGTTTGCCACAAACAAGAACACCTTCTGGCCCCCAACCATTTCAAGTCCCCCTTCCCACTCCCTGGATGGCATGTACATCCTGGGCCTTTTCCAGTGTCATAATGATGCCACCCGGAAACTGGGGGAGCAGCACCTCATATTTCGCCTTGGGAACCTACAGCCCAATGGTCTCAATGTGGACTAGTTTCAAAATCTCCCCACCTCCCCCCATCGCGCACCGTGCACCCCCCCCCACCCCACCCCGGCCTCATACCATGACCAACAGTCCCTCTCATCCGCGCCTCCTTGGCTTGACACAACCTATCCATCTTCTCTCCCACCTATCCACTCCTCCCATTTCACTGACCAATTCCCACCACTGCCTACCTTCACTCACCTATCACTATCCCACCTACTTTCCCCAGCCCCACCCCTCCTCTCTCTATTTATTTCAGAGATTCCTCCCCCCTCCTACTTCTGAAGAAGGGTCCAGACCCGAAATGCCAGCTTTCCCACTCCTTTGATGCTGCTTGGCCTGCTGTGTTCCTCCAGCTCCACACTGCGTTAAACCATTCCTTCCTTTTCTTTTAGCTTTACTTGTTACATTCTCTATCACCCTATCTCTGCTCCTCCCACTCCAGCGTACTGTCTTTCCGCTACAGTTTGGCTGTTGGACATGCCATTGTTCTCCCATTCTCACATCCCAATCCCTGTCCACCATATACAAGGCACCAATTAGGAGTGTGATGGAATACTCTCCACTTGCCTGGATGAGTGCAGCTCCAATGACATTCAAGAAGCTTGGCGCCATCCAGGACAAAGCAGCCCCCACTTGATTGGCACTATATCCACAAACATCCACTCCTTCCATTAACAACGCTCAGTAGTACCAGTGTGCACTATCTCCACATTGCACTGTAGAAATTCACCAAAGATCCTCAGACAGCACCTTCCAAACCCATGACCACTTCCACCTAGAAGGGCAAGCAGATACATGGGAACACCACCACCTGCAAGTTTCCCTCCAAGCCACTTACCACCTGCCTCGGAAATATATCGCCATTTCTCCATTGTACACAGGGTCAAATTCCTAGAATTCCCTCCCTAATGGCATTGTGGGTCAACCCACAGCAGGTGGACTGCAACAGTTGAAGAGGGCAGCTCACCACCACCATCTCGAGGACAACTAGGGACAGGCAATAATGTTGGCCAACCAGAAATGCACATATCCCACAAATGAATAAACTTTAAAAAGAATTAATCTAACTATCAACACCCTTTCTCTCCCAGCAGTTCACACACCCAACATTGCATAAATGCTGCCCCCTCCACACTTCATGTCAGCTCTGATGAAGAATCATCCAGACTCGAAACGTTAGCTTGCTTTCTCTCCATGGATGCTACCTGACCTGCTGTGACTTCCAGCATTTTTTTTGTTTTCAGTTCCTGATGGTCAGAGAGACCAGAGCCAGGGACTCACACTCTAAGGATATGGGGTGAACCATTTGTGGTTGAGATGAGGTGATATTTCTTCACCCAGGGAATAGTGAATCTGTGGAGTTCTCTCACAGAAAGCAGTCAAGGCCAAAACATTGTATGATTTAAAGAAGAAGTTGGAGACAGCACTTGGGGCTAAAGGGATCAAAATATATGGGGGGAAAATGGGAACAGGAGCTTGAGTTGGACAACTCAAGCAGAGATCTGTGATCTCTGCTCATCTCCTGAGATGATTGCACTACCCACCCCCTATTCCTGTACCTGACGAATAACAGATCACTCTACACTGATAGTCCACTCTGCCAGAAGCCTTGATCCTAAAGTGAAGCATTCTGATCCTAATTGTTTCCATCACACTTCACCTCAACATGTTCCTCAACACCCAAGATTAATCTCTCCTCATGCGTCAGTCCACGATCCAGGACAAAGCAGACTGCCTGATTGGCACCCCATCCACAAACAGTCACTTCTTCCAACACCACCAGTAATGTGTACCATCAATAAGATGCACTGCAGTAACTTACCAAGGTTTCTTAAGCAGCACATTTCAAACGTCTTCTACCACTAGAAGCACAAGACTGCAGATGCATGGAAACAACATCACCTAAAACATCCCTCCAAGCCACACACCATCCTGACTTGGAATTGGCTGTTCCTTCACTGTTGCTGGGTCAAAATCCTAGAACTTCCTTCCTAACAGCATTGTGGGTGCCCTTACATTCAAAAGACTGAAGCACCTCAAGAAGGCAGCTCTCCACTACAATCTCCGTGGCATTTAGGACAAGGCTTGGTGGAACTCAATTGATGCATCAATGAGTGGGTTATTGCTGACTATCTTCCATTTGCTAGAACTGTCAATAACAACTTCCATGACATTGTCAATGCTTGTTAGTATGCTGATAGCAGGTAATTAGCCAGGTAGGATTTGTCCTGCTACTTGTACACAAGACATATCTGAACAATTTTGCACATTGTTAGTAAGGCTAGATCATATGGAAACCGCAAGAACTGCGGATGCTGTAAATCAGGAGCAAAAACAGAAGTTGCTGGAAAAGTTCAGCAGGTCTGGCAGCATCTGTTAAGGAAAGATCAGAGCTTCTGTCTTAAGGTCTGGTGACCCTTCCTCAGAACAGTTCTGAGGAAGGGTTACTGGACTCAAAACGTAAATTCTAATTTTTCTTCACAGGTGCTGAGCTTTGAGATCACACGGGATCCTGGAAGAGCTAGCCAATTGGATACAAAATTGGTTTGACAGTAAGAGACAAAATGTAGTGGTTCAGGTTTGTTATTCAGACTGGAGGCCTGTGACCAGTGATATGCTGCAAGGTGAGTCCACTGTTGTTCATCACTTATATAAGCAATTTGGATGATACCATTGGAGGCATCGTTAATAAGCTTGCGAATAACATGAAAATTGGTGGTAGAGTGAGCAGTGAAGAAGATTATTTAAGAGTACAAGATCTTGATCTACTGGGCCAGCAGGCCAAGGAATGGTAGATGGAGTTGAATTCAGGTGAAGGCAAGATGTTGCATTTTGGTCAGGCAACCCAGGGCACGACCTATATAGTTAATGATAGGGCCTTGGGGAGTGTTGTCGAACAGAGATGCCAACCTGCCCACCTGACTTGATAGAGGTGTACAAAACGATTAGAGGTATAGATAGAGTAGACAGCCAGAGACTTTTTTCTAACGTGGAGGTTGCTTTTACGAAGGGACATAGTTTTAAAGTGAAAGGAGGTAGATATCGGGGAGACGTCAGAGATAGATTCTTTACTCAAAGAGTGGTAGGGGCATGGAAAGCTTTGCCGGAGAGGGTAGTGGAGTCGGCCTCATTAGGGGCATTTAAGCGGCTGTTTGATAGGCATATGGATGATAGTATAAGGTAGCGGTGGAAGTTAGATAGACCTTAGGTTTAGGGTAAAAGTTAGGCACAACATCGTGGGCCGAAGGGCCTGTACTGTGCTGTACTGTTCTATGTTCTTTATTCTATGTTCTAAAATTGCCCCTTGAAAGTGGCATACAGATGGACAGGGTGGCGAAGAACGTTTTTGGCACACTTGCCTTCATTAGCCAGAGCATTGGTTACAGGAGTTGGGATGTCATGTTAGGGCTGTACAAGATATTAGTAAAGCGACATTTGAAGCATTACATACAATTCTGGTCACCCTGCTACAGGAGGGATGTTATTAAACTGGAAAGGGTGCAAAAAAGATTTACAAGGATGTTACTGAGACTGGAGGGCTTGAGTTATAGGAGGAGCTGTATAAGGTGGAACTTCTCTCCCGAGAGTGTAGGAGGCTGAGGGGTGGCTTTATAGAGGTTTGTAAAATCATTAGGGGCATGGATACAGTGAATAACCAAAGTAGTTTTCCCCGGGGTAGTGGAGCTCAAAACTAGAGGGCATAACTTTAAGGTGAGAAAGGAGAGATTTAAAAGGGGCCTAAGGGGTAACTTTTTCACACAAAGGATGGTGGGAACATAAAACGAGCTGTCAGAGGAAGTGGTAGAGGTGGGTACAATTACAACATTAAAAAGACACTTGGACAGGTACATGGTTAGGAAAGGATCAGAGGGCCAAATGCAGGAAAATGGCACTAATTCAGTTTAGGAAATCTGGGATGCATGGACCAGTTAGGCCAAATGTACTGTATGACTCTATAACTCCATTGGGTGTTGCTCCTGGAATACCCTTGTGTAGTCTTCATTGAACCAGGTTCAATTTCCTGGCTTGATCACAATGGAGCATGGGGCATACAGGGCCAGGATGTTACAGAAGGTGGCCGAATATAATTCTGTTGCAACTGAAGGCTCACAGTAAACAACCCTTATCCTATGAAGTGAAAGGGTATAATCCACAGAATGCCATTGATGAGTGATCATTGATATAATCGGAATATGTAGGAAAAGAAATTCCCAGAGCCAGTACCAGCCTACAAACTTGTGCAAGTGTTTCTGATTGACATGTCCAAGCATTGTGGCACCATCATACATGTGTACGATTTGTTCCAACTGAGTTCACTGCATATCATGGTACCATCACACATTTGTACAGTGTTTCTTACTGACTTCACCATGCATTGTGGTGCCATCACACGTGTGTACAATGTTTCTGACTGACTTTACTGTACATTGTGGTAGCATCATACACGCACTCAGCAAGGTCTCTGTCATCAAAAAAATTACAGACTGATGGTCACAGTTGCTGGATTGGCATGCATATTTAGAACCTCGTGAACAATTTGTTCTCCATTGTCTCAAAATGTCATGGATTTGCACAATAGGGATCTGTTAGGGAGGATATCACAGAGCAACTTAGCTCGTTCTCCACAATCAGACTTTGGAGCTACCGTTAAACACAAAGATATTGTACTTACCAAATTCTCCATCCCCACTGCTCACCATAGTCACCGGCTCCATTGAAACAGAAGTGTTGGCCTTGTCAGTCACAGGTATCAGACTGTCTTGTAACTCAAGTGGAGAAACATGCAACTCTACTGAAGAAGAAAGATTTCATTAAAGAAGAAGAAAGAGGACAGTGAAACACAAGACAATGCATATCCTCCTAAAGTGCTAGTCCTCTAGTTGTCCTTCACAATCCCATGCTAACTTCTTTACCAGTCACAAAAACAAACAATCAGAGAAAGTGAGATTTAGTACCAGTCATTAATCAGTAGACAACTACTGGACTTTCTGATCATTCTAAAGGTACCCAAGACAAGGCTTGTTACACTTGGTCCCTCCTGGTATTGATGTGGAGGTGCCAGTGTTGGACTGGGTTGGACAAATGCAGAAATCACATGACACCAGCTTATAGTCCAACAGATATATCTGAAAACACAAGCTTTCAGAGCCTCAGTCCTTCTTCAGGTCTTAGAGAGCGAGGAAGTATCAGACACAAAATTTATAAGTAAAAGTTCAAAGGTTCACACCTTTGATGAGGGTGTACCAAACAAACCTAAGATGCTGTTAAATCTTTAATCAGTTAGAAGGTTTTCATTGATTAATATAGAACATAGAACATAGAACATAGAACAATACAGCGCAGAACAGGCCCTTCGGCCCTCGGAGTTGCGCCGACATGTGAACTAATCTAAGCCCACCGCCTACACTATCCCATCATCATCCATATGCTTATCCAAGGACTGTTTAAATGCCCCTAATGTGGCTGAGTTAACTACATTGGCAGGCAGGGCATTCCACACCCTTACCACTCTCTGAGTAAAGAACCTGCTTCTGACATCTGTCTTAAATCTATCACCCCTCAATTTGCAGCTATGCCCCCTCGTACTAGCCAATGTCATCATCCTAGGAAAAAGACTCTCACTGTCCACCCTATATAATCCTCTGATCATTTTGTATGTCTCTATTAAATCCCCCCTTAGCCTTCTTCTCTCCGATGAGAACAGACCCAAGTCCCTCAGCCTTTCCTCATAAGACCTTTGCTCCAGACCAGGCAACATCCTGGTAAATCTCCTCTGCACCTTTTCCAATGCTTCCACATCCTTCCTGTAATGGGGCGACCAGAACTGTACGCAATATTCCAAGTGAGGCCGCACTAGCGTTTTGTACAGTTGCAGCATGACATCACGGCTCCGGAACTCAATCCCTCTACCAATGAAACCTAACACACCGTATGCCTTCTTAACAGCACTATCAACCTGGGTGGCAACTTTCAGGGATCTATGTGCCTGGACACCAAGATCCCTCTGCACATCCACACTACCAAGAATCTTTCCATTAACCCAGTATTCTGCCTTCCTATTATTCTTCCTAAAGTGCATCACCTCACATTTATCTGCATTGAACTCCATTTGCCACCCTTCAGCCCAATTCTGCAGTTTATCCAAGTCTCCCTGCAACCTGCAACATTCTTCCACACTGTCCACCACTCCACCGACTTTGGTGTCATCTGCAAACTTACTAACCCATTCCCCTATGTCTGCATCCAAGTCATTTATAAAAATGACAAACAGCAGTGGTCCCAAAACAGATCCTTGTGGCACACCATTAGTAACCGGACTCCAGGCTGAATATTTTCCATCAACCACCACTCTTTGGCTTCTTTCAGAAAGCCAGTTTCTAATCCAAACTGCTAAATCTCCCTCAATCCCATGCCTCCGCATTTTCTCCAATAGCCTACCATGTGGAACCTTATCAAAGGCTTTATTGAAGTCCATGTACACCACGTCAACTGCCCTACCCTCATCCACATGCTTGGTCACCTTCTCAAAAAACTCAATGAGGTTTGTGAGACACGACCTGCCCTTGACGAATCCATGTTGACTATCTCCAATCAAATTGTTGCTTGCTAGATGATTATAAATCCTATCTCTTATAATCCTTTCCAAAACTTTTCCTACAACAGATGTAAGGCTCACTGGTCTATAATTACCTGGGTCATCTCTACTGCCCTTCTTGAACAAGGGCACAACATTTGCAATCCTCCAGTCCACTGGTACTAAACCTGTAGCCAATGACGACTCAAAGATCAAGGCCAAAGGCTCCGCCATCTCCTCCCTAGCTTCCCAGAGAATCCTCGGAAAAATCCCATCCGGCCCAGGGGATTTATCTACCTTCACACCTTCTAGGATTGATAACACCTCCTCCTTACTAACCTCAATCGTTTCAAGTCTAATAGCCCGTATCTCAGTCTTCTCCTCTACAATATTCTCCTTTTCCCGAGTGAAAACAGATGAGAAATATTTGTTTAGCACCTCTCCGATCTCCACAGGGTCCTCACATAACTTCCTACTTCTGTCCTTGACTGGCCCTATTCTTACCCTAGTCATCCTTTTATTCCCCACATACCTATAGAAAGCTTTAGGGTTCTCCTTAATTCTACCTGCTAATGACTGCTCATGTCCCCGCTTTGCTCTTCTTAACTCTCTCTTTAAATCCTTCCTCGCTAATCTGTAACTCTCCATCACCTCATCTGAACCAACTTGTCTCAATGTCACATAAGCCTCCCTCTTCCGCTTAACAAGAGATACAATTTCTTTTGTAAACCAAGGTTCCCTTACCTTATCACTTCCTCCCTGCCTGACAGGGACATACCTATCAAGGACAGGCAATATCTGTTCCTTAAACCAGCTCCACATTTCGATTGTCCCCATCCCCTGCATTTTGCTACCCCATTCTATCCCTCCCAAGTCTTGCCTAATCGCATTATAATTGCCCCTCCCCCATCTATAACTCTTGTCCAGTGGCATGTTCCTATCCCTTTCCATCACTAAACTAAACGTAAGCGAATTATGGTCACTCTCTCCAAAGTGCTCACCTACCACTAAATCAAACACCTGGCCTGGTTCATTACCAAGTACCAGATCCAGTGTGGCCTCCCCTCTTGTCGGCCCTTCGACATACTGTGTCAGGAAACCCTCCTGCACACATTGGACAAAAACCGATCCGTCCGACGTACTAGAGTTATAGCATTTCCAGTCAATGTTGGGGAAATTAAAGTCTCCCATAATGACCACCCTGTTCTTTTTACTCCTGCCCAGAATCGTTTTGCCGATCCTGTCCTCCACATCCCTGGAACTTTGCGGAGGCCTATAAAAAGCTCCCAGCAGTGTGACCTCTCCTCTCCTGTTTCTGACCTCAGCCCATACCGCCTCAGTAGACGAGTCCTCATCAAAAGTTCTTTCAGCCACTGTTATACTGTCCTTGACTAACAAAGCCACACCTCCACCTCTTTTACCACCTTCCCTGATCTTTATGAAAGATCTAAACCTGGAACCTGCAACATCCATTCCTGACCCTGATCAATATGTATATGTAAATCCCCGAAATCCTTTCAAGTCACTGTCCTGAGAGAACTAAAGGTTTTATCAGCGTAAAGAAGAGGCGACATTTTAGGTCAGACAATGCATGTTAGGTGTGAGATCTTGCTTAGAATCTGTTCGTGTTTTGTTTTGGAGTCAGACTGGTTTTATTTCTAAAGTAGGAATTTATAAAACGCCGTGCTGACTGACTGTCTATAAATTCTGTACTTTTTGAACAAGATGAACTGTATCTGCAAAAGAAATTCACCCCATAGATTCATGTGTGTGTGTGTGTTGTGTGTGTTTTGTGTGTGTGTGTGTGTGTGTGTGTGTATTGAGAAAGCTTCAGGATATGCTACAGTGCTTTCGTAACTGGTTTCCAGTTGCAATAGAGCATTTCAGTGATGAAGAGAGGCTGGATAAGCTTGGGTTATTTTCCTTTGAGGAGGGAAGGTGAGGACTGGCTCTGTCAGAGCTGTATGAAATTATGAGGGGCACGGACAGGGTGGATAGAAAGCAGCTGTCCCCCTCAGTCAAGGGTGTCAATAACAAGGGGCATAATTTGATTTATTACTGTCACATGTACCAAGGTAAAGTGAAAAATGTTGTCTCACATTACAGGCAGATCGTACTGTACAAGTGCATCAGGGTAACAGAACAGAGTGCAGTGATACATTTGCCGAGAAGGTGCAGAGAGAGATCAACATTAACATTAATGAGGTCCATTCAAAAGTCTGATAATTGTAATGTGAAAGGCAGGAGGTTTAGAGAATATTTGAGGAAAATCTTTGTCATCTAGAAGGTGGTGGAGGATCTGGAATGTGAGTGCAGTTGAGGTGGGAAGCCTCACAATCTTTAAAAAGTAATTGGATGAACAATTAAGTGTCATAATATGCGAGGCCAAGGCTGGAAAGTGGGCCCATTGTAGGTAGTAGTATTTTTGGTGGGACAGACTGAACGGGCAGAAGGACCTCTTCTGTACTGTACAATTCCCCAATTCAATGATGATAAAGCTGGCCCAGTCATATCGTTGCTCTTGTAAGAAGAGGATTAGGTCAGAGTCTGGGAATCCTATTGCATATCTCCTCAGTTCCTAAAGCCTGTCCTTCACCTTCAAGGCACAAGTCATGGAAATACTCCTCATTTACCTGAATTATTTACACTTCAGAAGGAGGCCATTTAGCCAATCACAACTGCATGAGTCAGAAACCAATCTGACTACACTAAGATAACAAGCATGGGGCTGGATGAACACAGCAGGTCAAGCAGCATCATAGGAGCAGGAAAACTTGACATTTCGGGCCTAAACCCTTCATCAGAAATGGGGGAGGGGAAGAGGGTTCTGAAATAAATAGGGAGAGAGGGGGGAGGCGGATAGAGGATGGATAGAGGAGAGGATAGGTGGAGAGGAGGCAGACAAGTCGAAGAGGCGGGGATGGAGCCAGTAAAGGTGAGTGTAGGTAGGGGGGTAGGGAGGAGATAGGTCAGTCCAGGGAGGACAGACAGGTCCCGGGGGCGGG
>JAHRHZ010000141.1:194472-243765 GCA_024137785.1 Ginglymostoma cirratum | reverse complement strand
CCCCCATTTCTGATGAAGGGTTTAGGCCCGAAACGTCAAGTTTTCCTGCTCCTATGATGCTGCTTGACCTGCTGTGTTCATCCAGCCCCATGCTTGTTATCTCGGATTCTCCAGCATCTGCAGTACCTTTTATCGCTGACTACACTAATCCCATTTTCCAGCTTTTGGTCAGTGGCTCTGGAAGCTATGCACCACAAAAAAGATTTACAAGGATGTTACTAAGACTGAAGAGTTTGAATTGTCAGGAGTGGCTGGATAAGCTGGTACTTTTTTCACTGGAGCATAGGTGGTTGAGGGGTGACCTTGTAGAGGCTTACAAAGTCATAGATAAGGTGAATGTAAAATACCTTTTCCTGAGGGTAGGGGGAGTTCAAAACTAGAGGGCATAACTTCAAGGTGAGGGGAGAAGGATTTAACAGGGTCCTGAGGGGCAACTTTTTCACACAGAGGGTGGTGCAAATATGGAATGAACCGCCAGGCAAAGTGGTAGATACAGGTAGATAAAGTTGCAACATTTAAAAGACATTTGGACAGGTACATGAATAGGATAAGTTTACAGGGAAATGGGGTCAACTCCAGGCAAGTGGGATTAGTTTAGTTTGGGAAATTTGCTGGGTGTAAATGAGTTGGATGAAAGGGTCTGTTTCTGTACTGTATGACTCTATGAAAAGTGAATATCTGCGTACACAAGCACATGGGAGGCCATTAGTGCCATCTTCCCCTCTATGAACCACCCTAACCTGGAATTACAGTGACTACTCCCTCTGGTCACTGAATAAAAACTCTCCAGGTCCCTTCCTCACAGCATTGTTGGTGCATTGACACCATATAAATAGCGTCAAAGTTCACCACCACCCTTGCAGGGCTAATTAAGAAAAGGGTGACAAGCATTGGGTGAGCCAGCAATTACTTGCACATTAAGTGAATAAAGGTGAAAGGAACACTGCTTACCAAAGACGTGCAGAGTGATGGTGGCCATTCTTGGAGAGCCCACATCTGAAACCGCGCAAACTGTGTCTTCCCCACTATCTAAAAAGATCACAGATTTTAGCTGGAGGGATCCTTTCGGGAGGAGTAACTCAGTGCGTTTTCTGTAACTGAACTTGGAGCAATAATGATATTGATCCACACAAGGATATTCTTTCCCCTAAAATTCCAGCTCCCACTGATAACTGTAGATGGCAGCTCCAATGGGCAAAATGAATTCCCTCAGGCAGATACATCAGCCCACCTGTTTTTTTTTGCCAGAATGGAAAAGCTCTGGGGTTTTGCTAAGAAGAAAGAAGCTTATTAAAGGAATTCAAGAGAAACAGAGGAAAGCGACACAACATATATGTTTGTAAAGCGATAATAAATGAAAAATAGGCGGTTTTGTTGACAGTGAGGAATTGCAGCAGGATCTTGATCAGGTGGGGAAATGGGCCAAGAAATAGCAAATGGAGTTTAATATAGATAAGTGTGAGGTGTTGCATTTTGGAAAGTCAAATCAAGGTAGGAGTTTTGTCATGAATTGTTGGACTTAAGGAGTGTAGCGGAAGAGAAGGCCCTTGGAATTCAAGTGCATGGTTCTCTGAAAGTGGAGTCATAGGTAGACAAGACAGTGAAGAAGGCTTTTAGCATACTGGTCTTCCTCAATTCGGCCATTGAATATAGGAGTTGGGAAGTTATGTTGCAATTGTACAGGACATTGGTGAGGCCACACTTGGAGTATTGTGTTCAGTTTTTTTTCACCTTGGTATAGGAAAAATGCTATAAAATTGGAAAGAGTGCAGAAGAAATTTACAAGGACGTTGCCAGGACTCAAGAGGCTGAGTTATAGGGAGAGGCTGGACAAGCTTGGACCTCTTTCTTTAGAGTGTGGGAAACTGAGGGGACTTCTTATAGAAGTTTATAAGATTATGAAAGGCATGGATAGAGTGAATGCCCTCAGTCTTTTTCCCATGCTGGAGGAATCGAGGACTAGAGGGCATCAGTTTAAGGTAAGAGGGGAAAGGATATATGGGAACCTGAGGGCCAACTTTTGTACACAGAGGGTGGCACGCATATGGAATTAGCTGCCAGCAGATGTGGTTGAGGCAGGTATATTAAAAACATTGAAAAGGCATTTAGATGAATATATGGAGAGGAAAGGTTTAGAAGGATATGGGCCAAGTGCAGGGAAATGAGGTTAGGGTGGATGGAAATTTTGGTGGGCATTGACCAGTTTGGGTAGAATGGCTTGTCTGTGTGCTGTAGGACTCTATGACTCTATGACTGTAAAACTGCCATTGCCTAACTGGGGAGGCAATGGCCTAATGGCATTATCACTCAACCTCCAAATCCAGAGACCAAGGTAATGTTCTGGGAGCTTGTGTTCAAGTCTCACCTTGGAAATTTTTTTTTTAATAATCTGGGATTAGTCAACAATTTGTCAAAAGTTGCAAATTTTGGGTAAAATTCCCATCTGGTTCACGAATGCCCTTTAAGGACGGAAACTGCTGCCCTTACTCTGTCTGGCCTATACATGCCTCTAGACCAACAACAATGCAGTTTGACCCCCACACCCAGGGCAATTAGGAATGGGCAATAAATGTTGGCCCAGGCAGCGGCACCCACACCCCATGAATAAAGATAAACAAAAATAATAACGTTCATTTATTGTTACTTAGTATCCTATTTCTTCAGAAACCGAACTAAGCACAAGAAAGCCTTTCTCATTCACTGATATTAATAAACAAACAGGTACCACAGGTGTATAGCCATCTCACTATCAGGACAGCACCCTGCCATTCCCAATTACACCTGTCGCTGAGTGCCCTTCCAGCTGCACAGATTGTTGTGGAAGGTAATGGGTTAATGCTGAAGACTATATTGAGCCCCAGTCAACCTGATACTGGGGTAAGTACTAGGATGTAGACAGCACCTTCTAGATTGAAAACTTCTAATCAGATCTATATGAGTCTTGGCCATAGCTTCTAAATTACTACCATAACTTACATCTGATTCACTATCATACACTAATGTTTAAGACAAGAGTCACTTTTCATTAAGGCACGCTAGTGGCTGCTCCTTTAATACAGCAAGTAGACCCTTAGATCCCATCAAGCAAAGGAGATGTTGGCACCACATGACTCCAACCAGTAGTTAGTAGTGACCGGTATCGAGGTAAATGCAACACAGAGCAGATCAACATAGAAAATTGGAACAGGAGGAGAGAATTGGAGCTTGAGTAGGCCATTCATTCCTTCAGGCCTGCTCTGCCATTCAATATGGTCAACTCCATAACCTGTTCCTGCTTTCTGTCCTTGAGCCCTTTAGCCCTAAGGACTTTTTTCACTGGAGTGTAGAAGGTTGAGAACTGACCTTATAAAGGTTTATAAAATAATGGCAGTTATAGATAAGGTGAATGGCAAGTGCCTTTTCCCTAGGGTAAGGGATTTCAAGACTAGGGGGCATATTTTTAAAATGAAAGGAGAAAGGTTTAATAAAAGGCATGTGAGGCAATTTTTTTTACACAGAGAGTGGTTCGTGTGTGGAATGGACTTCCAAAGGAAGTGGTGAATTCAGGTACTCATACAATGTTTAAAATACATTTGGATAAGCACATGAATAAGAAAGTTGCAGTCAGGTGGGACTAACTTATTTTGGGATTATGGTCGGCATGGGCTGGTTGAACAGAAGGATCTGTTTCTGCACTGTATGACTCTATGACTCTATAACTATACCTAAATCAATCTTGAAAACACTCAATGTTTTGGCCTGAAACACTTCCTGTGGCAGAGAATTCCACAGGCTAATCACTCTCTGGGTGAAGAAATTTCTCCTTATCTCAGTACTGTGACCTGTATCCTTAAACTGTGAACCCTAGTTATGGATTAATTATTCAGTTAATCATTTTAATTGTTAAATGTTTTAGTATATCATGAACTAACACTTATTGCACTAAGTATTGCCCATCTGACCTTGAGATTGTCAGTTGGGGGTGGGAACCTGAAAGCAAAATCAGACAGAACACAAAGAAAAACAAAGCTGGTCATGACAAAGAACGAAGATGTAAATCAAGATGGAAAGCAGTAGAAATAAATCCAAGACTCATCCAGGGTCGAGTTACAGAATTGTGTCAGAAGGGTAGATTTAAAATCACTCTCTTGCAACAAGATCTGAGAACGGAAAATGCGACCGGAAATAAAAAGTATGATATAATTTCAAGGGCAGACACAGGGATGTAACACAATGAAGACTAGGAACTGAATATAAAGGAATATTCAGCACCTAGGAGGGACAAACTAAGGAACAAAGCTAGAGAGGTCTGGCAGCACCTGCAAAGGAGAAAACAGAGTTAATGTTTTGGATCCGGTGACCCTTCCTCAGAACTGAGAAGGTTCACCGGACCCGAAATGTTAACTCTGTTTTCTCCTTCACAGATGCTGCCAGACCTGCTGAGCTTTTCCAGCAACTTTGTTTTTGTTCCTAATTTACAGCATGCACAGTTCTTTTGGTTTTTAACAAAGCTAGAGAGGTTAGGGTAGTGTTGATAATAAAAAATGGAATCGATATCTGAGTGATTAGGGTTCTTGTGGCATAGTAAGAGTTTCCCTATCTTTAAACGAGCAAGGCTTGGATTCAAGATCTACCTGAAATTAATGGAGGATTGGACTCAAAGAGTCATACGGTATGGAAATGGACCCTTTGGTCCAACTTGTCTGTGCTGACCTACTATCCTAAACTGAACTAGTCCCATTTGCCTGTGTTTGATCCATACCCCATTAAACATTTCCTATTCATTAAAAGTGTTGAATCAGGAAAAATATCAACCTTGATTTTGGACTGGCCAGACAGTTGATGTGTGGGTCCTGGTGGGAGAGTAGTAATATCCATACTTCTGAATCAGAAGGCTCCAGTTTCAAGTCCCACCTGCTCCAAAGGTGAGTGATGACAAAGTTGAATAGGAACTATCTATAAGTGACAAAGAAAGGGCTCTTGTGGTGCAGTGGCAGTATTTCTACCTCTGAGTCAGGTGGGTTCAAGTCCTGTTTGCTGCAGAGGTTTGTGACCGCAAGGCTTATTGGGCAGAGGAGGTGTGGTGAAAACATCTCTAAATAATAGAGGAGTTCTGCTATGAGCAACGGGAAGTAGAAGTTCTGATAAAAGAGCCATATTGGACTCAAGACATTAGCTCAGCAATTTACACCACAGATACTTCCAAAGCTATAGAGTTTCTCCAGCACTTTCTGTTTCATTTCCAGCGTCCACAATATTTTGTTTTGGACTGAAATTAGATTGACTGGCCTGCAATCATTTGGTCTGTCTCTCACTGCCTTGTTAAACGAAGGTACAACATTAGCAATCCCCAAAAGTTTATTATTTAATGGGTGTAGCAGTGGGAAAGCATGTGTTTTGTAAATGTGTTACCATCCTCAGCTTCAAGGCTTTTTTGCAATTTCTTGGATCTTGCTGTACCACTTCACCGATTCCTGCTACTACCCTGAGGGGTGGTAAAAGAGGAGCTTCTGACTGGTATATACAGAGTGATGGTGGCTGTTGCTTGCCTGCCAACTTGTGGAAGCATATGAAAGTTGTACTCCCAGCTGTCCCATAGTGTGACCGACCTCAGCAGGAGGGATCCCTGAGGGAAGAATAACTCAACCCGCTCCCTGTAATCAATACTTGAAGCCACGGTGGACTTTATCCACACCAGGGTGTTTTTCTCCCTGAAGTTCCAGCTCCCAATGCTCATCGCAGCTGATGTTTCCATTGCAAAAAATGCATTGCCTCCAACACTCACATCTATCTGCCTTTTTCCTACCTGGCTACGAAAGTCTTGGAGCTTAGCTGAGGGAAAGAAACTCACATCAATGATTTACTACAGCAGATAAAGCCAGTCAAAAATCTACACAACAAATGTATTTCTCACACCTGTACATAAACTTGACATTCTCTGACAATCTCTCACCGTTTTGTCTCTTCCTATCAACGGGGTGAAATAACAGGAAGAAATAGTCCTCACCTTGAGTGATCAATAAGCAGGCCACTACCACTGTTAGTGGCTGTCTCACCATCTTGAGAGGACACCTCCAGCGCCTGGGAACACCTGGTGAATGATTCATGTTTTCCGGTAAACTCAACACTTCAGGCAAGTCAGTTTTCAATCCTCAAATGCTTATTGGACCAGGTGATGTTGGTCTTAGAGGGAACTCATTCCCCAGAATAGGAACTTTTAAAAAAAAATTATGTTATTGAAATTGGGAAGAAAAGTCATCTTAGCTTCAAAGGCAGCGATCTTTCTCCGCAAGTGAAAACATTGATGTTTCTTTAAAAAGAAGCTCTAAAATGCTTTGCCTGAAGGGCAATAAGTTCAAGGTAATTGCTCAAGGAAGCACTTAAACAGAAAGAATGCTGTGGTTGTTTAAGGTGGTGGCTTGTCTTGGTAATGTCACTGTAGTAGTAATTTCAACACCCTGTCTAATGATCTGCAGACAAATTCAAACATGAGCAGATGGCGAAAATTTGAGCTCAATAAAGTCTGGAATTAAATGCTAGTCTAATGTTCAGCATGTAAACATTATCCAAAAAACTCATCTGGTTCACTAATGTCATTTTAGGAAATAAAATCAACCTTCCTTACCCCGTCTGGCCCCCATATGACTCCAGGCTCACATCAATGTGGTTGATTCTCAACTGCCCTCTGGGCAATTACAGACAGGCATTAAATGATGGCCTAGCCAGTGACACTCACATCCCTTGAGCAAATTAAGACTGTAGACTATAAAAAATGGGAACATTAATTGACCATTTGACCCCTCAAACTATTCTGCCATTCTATAGGAGCATGGTTGATCCCATGTTCCTCATGTCCACTTTCCTGCTCTAACCCCCACAACTCTTGATTCTCCTAATGATTAAGAATCTATCCAACACGACTTTAAACTTTCAAAAGGACTCTGCCCCCACTCAGCTCTCTGTGGCAAAGACTTCAAAAGACTCAAAATCCTCTGAGAGGAGAAATTCCTTTTCATCTCAGTCTTCAGTTGGGACCCCTTTATTCTGAGGCTATGTCCTCTGCTCCTCTCATGAGAGGAAACAGACTCTCAGCATTTACCCTGTCAAGCCCGGTAAGAATCCAATATGTTTTAATAAGATCACCTCTCATTCTTCTAAATTCCAGTAAGAAGAGGAAGCTCATCCCTTGCAGTCCAGACCTTGGTTATAGTGTTCCTTACATCAGTTTTCTAATGATCATCTTCAGTTGCTTTATGAATGACCTTCCCTCTAAGATGGGATCAGAAGAGTGTATTGTTCTGTGATGAGCGCATGTTGCTTGGTGCCATTGGGAACTGCCAAGTTTCTGAAATTCCTGTGCCTGGACAGCATCCAAATATCAGATAACAGTTGCACACAAAAGAGCTAAGCAAGTACCATTTCCAGCAAGCTAATAAAATACTCAGTGTCAGATCCCACCCCCAAACCCCAACACAATCATCAACCAGAGTGATCTGACATTTATATGAAATTTGACATTGATCTGAAATTTAACTTTAAATTGGCATTTGACATTGATCTGATACATAACATTGAATCTGAAGTTTGATGTTGATCTGAAATTGATCTGACATTTGACATTGATCTGACTTTTGGCCCAGCATGGTGGTCTTTTGGCCCGGCATGGTGGTCTTTTGGCCCGGCATGGTTGCCTTCAACTGGCTGATCTTGAGGTGATTCCTCAAAGTGCTGTCTGACTGTATCTAAGCACTTAAGAAAGACGGTAATGTTTGTACTTTCAGCTTTATTTCTTTATTTTCTACTTAAAACTAAGAAGGTGTGCAATGTATTACTTTTAACTTTATTTCATATGTTTTATACTGCAACATAATTACTGCAATGTTTACCTTTTAACTTTGCTCTTTATTTTTACCTTGTTCTTAAGATTCTGTACCTAGGTTCTTGTAACTAAGATGGTGCCTTGTGTGACAACGTTATACACTTTTTATCGTACTCCTGTACTTTTGTACTTGAGTACATGTGACAATAAAATCAAAGCCAAAATCAAATCAAATTGATGTGAAATTTGAGTGGATCAGCCATGTAAACTCTGTAGATGCAAGAACGGGTCAGAAACTCAGCATTCAGAGGTGAATCACTGACTTCCTGACTGACCAAAATATTTCATCATTTACATACTAGAAATATGATGGAAAACTTTTCCCATCTCTGATTGAGTCCAACAGGCCAGAAGACCAATAAAACGAGGCCAATTGTTTCATAGCCAATAACCCAACTTAGCATTCGCTTCCTCAAGTATAAAGATTCACCATCACTGTCATGCCCATATGCTTCCACACACCCTCTGAGATTTCATCAACTGCAGTTACCTAAACTGGGAATCTCTGTCACCTACAACAGCATTTCCCTAATTGGCGTGATTGCAGGATCATGACTTCCCCCAAACAAGTCTTTCAAGATCATTTAAAAAGTGGCTTATAGTCCAACAGATTTATTTGAAACCACAAGCTTTCAGAGTGCTGTTCCTTCACCTGATGAAGGAGAAGTGCTCTGAAAGTTTGTGATTTCAAAGAAACCTGTTGGACTATAAAGTGGTTCGTGTGACTTCCGACCTTGTCCACCCAGTCCAACACCGGCTAGTTCACATCATATGAAAAGTGAGCAATGGGGCATTTGTCATGATAGAGGTGGCAGTTGTGGAGTTCCTTCTGCGTAAAGGACTAGGTTGACATCGGCAAACATTATAGTGGGGACAATGACAACTGAAAATTATACACAGCCATCCTAAGCCTGAAAGCAGGATGAAACGGGCTTCACTATACTGGTCATCAGATGTTATGGACAACTAGGCTGAAGCCAACATTAAATAATTGTATTTTTATATTAACACAGATTTTTATATTTATCAGATATGTCTTATGTTTATCTATTAAAAGTGTACCCAAGCAATGATAGACCAAGTTTTACTATCATGCAGTATTGCTGTGTGGATGTTGTTGGTGTCTGGGATTGGTCATGCTCATTTTCAGTAGTAGAAATTGAGTCACATTGGAAAATAGTTTTGGCGGAAGTGTCTGAGGCAACAAACACCTCACACCGATTCCAAGTTACACCTGTCTGCCTGGAAATACATCATAATTACTTCATCATCTCTGAGTCAAAATCCAGCAATGTTGCAGGAATTTATGGAACCTTCGCCACAAAAATTGTGACAGTTCAACAAGGTCGATATTCCAAACTGATTCCGAAGTATGAAGAGAGACTGGATCAGTTAGGACCATACTCACTGGAGTTTAGAAAACTGAGTGGGGAAGGGCTGGGGATCTCAGAAATTCTAACAGGACTAGACATGCTAAATGCAGGAAGGATGTTCCCAATGGCCTAAGAGTCCAGAATCAGGGTCCAGGTCTTAAGGATATGAGGTGAACCACTTAGGACTGAAATGAGGAGAAATTTCTACACCCTGCCAATAGTGAATTCTCTGACACAGAAAGTGGTTAAGACCAAAACATTGAATACATTCATGTAGGAGTTAGATACGTTAGATATGGTTCCTAGGTCGAAAGGGATCAAAGGGCATGGACATAAAGCAGGAACAGGGTATGGGAAGTGGTAATGAGTTGGTTTAAGCATAGAAACATGAGGAATTGGAGCAGGAGTGGGCTATTTGACCCTCTGAGCAATTATTCAGTGTCAATACAGCCTAGCAACGGGCATGACATTATCTATAGGTTTTTTTGGTGTATTCTCCTACTGGCCTGGGCTTCGTCTTCCGATTGGGATAATAAGTGTGCAGATGACACATTGTGCAGTGTGCAGTCGACACTGAGGAGGAAAGTCTTACATTGTAGGAGGCAATAAATATATTGTTCAGATAAACAGATCAGTGGCAGATGGAAATTAACTCTAATAAATGTGGAGGCACTTAGGAAGACAAGGGAGCACTCAGTAAATAGCAGGATGATCAGAAGAACCAAAGGATTTTGGGGTGCTTGTCCACAGATCCCGAAGGTGGCAAGACAGGTTAACTGGGTAGTTAAGAAGACATATAAGACGCTTGAGTTTTTTCAGCCGAAGCAAAGATTATGAGAGTGGGAAGGTTATTTTGGTGCCATGCAAGACTATGGTTAGGCCACAATGGAGTACTGTGTGCAATGCTGGTCACCGTGCTATAGGAAGGATGTAATTACACTGGAAAGTGTGCAGAGGACATTTACTGGGATGCTTCCTCTGATTCAGCATTTCAGCTATGATGAAAGGCTGGATAAGCTCAGGTCATTTTCCTTGGAGAGACCTGACTGAGGTGTATAAGATTATTCAAGGATGGATAGAGAGTAACAAAAACAGAAGTTGTTGGAAAAGCTCATCACAGTGGTCTGAGGAAGGGTCACTGGATCCAAAACGTTAATTCTGATTTTTTTCTTCACAGATGCTGCCAGATCTGCTAAGCTTTTACAGAAACTTCAGTTTTTGTTCCTGATTTACAGCATTCACAGTTCTTTCTGTTTTTACGAATGGAAAGTAGCTGTTCCACTTAGTCAAAGTACCAATATCAAGAAGGCATAATTTTAAAGGGAGAGGCAGGACGTTTAGAGGGGATCTGATGAAAACATGTTTTACCCAGAGTGTGGTGGGGCTCTGGAATTTACTGTCTAGGAAGGTAAACCTCACAATCTTTAAAAAGTACTTGGATGAGCACTTGAAATGTTGAAAAACTTTCAAGCTTATGGACCGAGTGTAGAAAGTGATACGAATGTAGGTAATGGTGTCTTTTTGGTCATACAGACTCAATGGGTCTATTCTGTATTGCATGATTTTGTGACTCATCAACTATTAGTGAGCTTGAGTTCATCTAAAATTCTGTTATGCAAATCTCCAATCATAGATTGATATCAGCTATGGTCAAACATCTTGGCTTTACCATTAGCACTCACTTTACAATTAGCTCTCATATTGAAATCCCTATGCTGTCTCACTCCTTCCTAACTGAACATGGAGCAGACATAAACTATTCAGCCCATCAAGCTTGCCATTGACTTCGACCATAGCTGATCATTGACCCCCCAATGCAACTTTCCCACATTTATATCCAAATCCCCGGATGAGATTAATCTCAATAATTTATAAAGTCTTCTTTACCTACTCACAAGTACATTGGGTTCATTTATTTGTACAATGGATGTGGGTGTCGCATTTTTTGCCAAACCATAACTGTCCTGGAGAGGGTGACAATGTACATTGCAGGAACCTTTAATTAATCTCCAGCGCACAAGATCAAATGAGAAGTTCCAGAGAAATGGCTGGGTGTGCCATGTTCTCGAGAAGGCAGGCATCAGAAACTTGGTTCCAACCCAATTTTGTCACAAATTGGTGCAGCCTAAAATGTTTTGAAATCTCAAATTGCATTTCCATGCAACTCTTGGCAATTGAGGTCAAAAGCCCATTATTCACTAAACAAGTCTTCAGCTTTTCAAAACCAAAAACAAAAGTTAATCAATAGGTCTGGCAGCATCTGTGGAAAGTAAATAGGTTAACATTTTAAGTCCAGTGACCCTTCTTAATTGCACTGAAACATTAACTCTGCTTTCTTTCTGCAGGTACTGCCAGATCTGTTGAGTTTATACAGTAATTTCTGTTTTTGTTTCTGATTTTCAGCATCTGTAGATTTTTTTTCTTTTGTATTCAGCTTTTCAATATTGCCACATAAAACTTTACTCAGCTTTAAATTCCCAATCAGCCATTGTGCAATTCCAGCATTGTCCTGCTGCTCACCAGAGCACATTTCCACATATTATGAGAAAACAAGCATGTCATTGTATTGCTGCAAATTAATGTTGCAATCTGAGAATATCCAGGATTGATTTGTTGCCCCATGCTACTGTCATACATTTATCTTTCAAGTATATACCTAATTGTCTTTTAAAACTGCTTTTGGAGGCAGTATAAAGGAGGCTCATTGGATTGATTCCAGAAATGAGGGGTTTGTCTTATAAGGACACATTTGAGCAGTTGCAGCCTGTTGGGATAGAATGAACAAATGATTCACTCAACACCCAGGAGTTCACTTCCAGCATCAAAGAGTTTATTGAAATTACAGTAGTGGGAAGAAACCCTCTGAAAGTCCAGAGACGTCTTCACCGAACAAAGGAAAAAATATATTTTTGTACATTTGTTTAATCTTACCTTTAACATTTACAAACAAATCATGTTATTAATTAAATACATACATTTCCAATTAAGCCAATCATATCACTGAACAGATAAAGATGGACAGTTTTGTGGTCAATCCCCGGTCCTTCATGGTCTCATGATATTTCCCAGACACTCTTGTCTCCCTTCTTGGGGCTTTCCCAATGGACACTATTCAAGTACATTCTTGCCCAGATAATTGCCAGCTGCACTGTGTTAACTGCCAATTAATTGAACACTTGTCTGTCATTTAAGGACCTTTTAAATTCCTTATTAACGTCATGACAGGAAATACAAAAGAATATTGACTTTTGCCAGTTGTTAAAGTATCAGTTCAAACAAAGTTATATGGTTACAACCTAATGTTAGAATAAATTAGCTAACAAGTTGCGCAGTTTCTTTCTTACTGTATTTCCTAGACACCCCTATCTTTATCTTGGGTGTCTTACAATTGTTCATTCACTCCACATTCCAATGTCTGCTAGTTTCTGTACTGGTGATTCAATTCTCCCTGTAATCATATGGGGACTGTTTCTCCTGCCTGAGACTGGTTTGCTCTCGTTATTTTATTTGAATCTTTCCTCTAATACTTTTACTGATTTTTTTTTGTATGAAAGTGAATCTATAAGTACTTCAGAATCTAGGTCTGTGAATATTTGAAGGATCTTAACTAAAATCTCCTGTTAATATTGTAATAAGTCGATTAAATAATTGAAGAGAGATTCACTAATTAAATGTCATGTGAGGTGTTCTTATTTATGTCGTGTGCATAAACAACAACCACTGCATATTCTATCTCAGTTCTGTTACCTTGGGTCTTCAGAGCTGTTATTGTTCTACTTGTGAAGATGACATTAACCAAATATTTTCCCGAGCTGTTTGACTACTGCCGACATTTTCTGCTGCTAATGCCATTGGATACCTATTGACCATTTTGTGCTGCTTAGTCATGAACAACCGTAACACAATCTATATTTTATGGAATTTAGTAAAATCAGTGGAGATCTCATTGAAATATATATGATAAGGGGTTTATAAAGTAGACACAGAGAGGATGTTTCCCCATGTGGAGTAATCTAGAACCGGCGGTCATAACTTTATGCCAAAGGGGTGGCAGACTTGAAACAGAGATGAAGAGAAATTACTTAACTCAAAGGGTCATGATTCTGTGGAATTTATTGAGTTGTGGGACATTGAGTAAATTTAAGGAGAAGATAGATAGATTTTTAATTAATAGCGGGCTGAGGCAATATGGGCAATAACAGGAAAGTGGAATTGAGGTTGAGATGGGATCATCCATTGACATTACAACTGGCAGACCAGGCTCACTGAGCTGAATGGCCTACTCCTGCTCCTACTTATCATGTTCTTATTCAAACTGTAACAACAAGGCTAACACGCATGCCATTCCAAATCCTAATTAATCAATATGTAAAACATGCTTCCTTGTGCACACTTCCTATGTTCCTATGAGCAGATGAAGGTGAGAATCTGTCCATGTGTGTGATTATAACAGCGCCCAGAAGCAGAAATTGTGGGAAAAACGTGATGCTGCATTGAGTTTGAACATGTTTAACACAATCCCTGTTAATCAGCTAAATCTGGCGTTTACATAGTATCTATAGATAACAAAGTGGAACCGTCACGTAATGCACTTCAACATAATTTACAAATAAAGTACATTTTTTGGAAAATGAAAAGATGGGAACTGAAAATGTGAATCTACTTCCAGATTTGATTGACGATATGCTGCACAGAAAGAGCAATGGCAGCCGCAACTCCCAGCGACACTAGCGACTGAGAAAGGCCTCTATCACTGACACAGGCATCGAAAATCAATGCGAGGTGACCGTTACGCAAACGTACTTCCTCCTCGCTTCAGCAGCGCTTGCTGACACCAGCGCATGCGCACTATGTTAACCGAAATCAAGTGTGCGAATTTGAAGGGATGAGGGATTAAGATGAGGGTTGGGGGACACGGGGAAGTGATCGGATTGGGGGAATCGAGATTGGCAGAAAGGTCAGGATGGGGGAAGGGAATGAGGGGATAAAGTTAGGTGGGATCAGGGCATGTGATCAGGATTTAGCGGGGAGGCATAGGATGGAGCCGTGAGACATCAGGATTATTGGGATTAGGGTCATTTGCATTGGGGCCAGATTCGGGATGAGTGGGATAAGGAATACGACGTTTGCCACTTGGGGCCCTGTGTCAAGACTGAAGGTGTTGGGGAGTGAGGTCACGGATTCAGGGTGTGCCATGAGTGGTGGGGTGGCATCGAAGGGATTTGGGAGAAAGGGGGATGAGGGATTGATGCGTGATCGGGATTGGTAGGGCAGAATCAAAGTGAGATAGAGGAGACTGGGATCAGGGAGATCAGGGTAAGGGGAATGGATTAGGATTTGGGAGATATCGGGATGGAGGATTTTGGGATTTGGGGGAATCAAGATGGGGAAAGGAATCGAGTTTAGGGTTCATCAGGATGTGGGGGGATCATGAATTGTGGGGATTGAGATTGGAAGAAGAGATCAAGATTAGGGATGATGAGAATGAGGAAGATGGAAATTTGAGGGATCAGGATTACAGAAAAGGATCTACATTTGAGGGGATCAGGGTTGGGAGGATCAGGATCGACAAAAGGATCAGGAGTGAAGGAGGAGCAGGACTGAGTGGGAAATGGCTGAAATTGGAAATCAGGATGGGGAGGACTTGGGACTTGAGGTGTGAGGGATTGGGATTTGGGGGTAATCAAGATGGTGGGAATGTGGGATTGGGAATGGGATGATCAGGAATGGGGATGATTGGAATTGGGACAAAGGACTGGGATTGATGTGATTGGGATTGTGGGGGATATTGGGATGAGGTGGAACAGATCAGGCTTGGAGAAAACATAGATATGGGGAAAGGATTGGGATAGGGGTGATGAGGGATTCCTATGTGGGTATTGGGATTGAGAGGCACTGGGAGAAATGATCAGAATTTGGGGATCCAGTTGGGCATGATCAGGATTTGGGGAGTAATTGATATTGGAGTGGTGATGGGACTGGGGACAGTGGGTTTGAGGGCAAGGGATTGGGAATTTGGTGGGAAGTCATTGGGATTTGGGGTAGGTCATCAGGATTGGGGGGGATCAGGTTGGGCAGGAGATCGGGATTGAGGAAATGATTGGAATTTTGGGAGCGAAAGGATTGAAGAAAAAGGGATTAGGATAGGCAGAGAGATTGGGACTGAGGGGAAAGATCGAGACTTGAGAGAAGATAGGAATCAGGATTTGAGGTGGTTCACAGTACGGTACAGTTCAGGGTGTGGGGGTATCAGGATTAGTAGGATTGGGACTGGGGAAGGCCTGTTTAGGGGGGTCAGCACTGGAGGTGTTGGGACTCTAAGGGGGTCAAGAATTAAGGGTATGGGGAAAGGGGAGCTGGGAGAGGGTTTCAGGAAAGGGATGGGATGTGTTGCCAGAAGGACATTCTCCTTTCTTCCCACTCTACCTCATTTCCTCACTTCCCACCACCACCCCAATTCTCCTTTTCCCGATTCTGCCATCCTAACCCCCCCCCCCCCCCGCCGCCCCCCCCCCCCCACATCCAGCGTCCCCCCACCTCCTCCTCACACCTCCTGTTTCTCTGCCACTGAACACCGTCTCCTTTTCTGGATTAGCAATTGGCCACAGTTGTGTGTGTCAGCAAACACTGTCCACCTGAAAGAAAGGAGTCAAGATGTCTGCATCCCACCCTGGGCTGGGAAGGGGTGTGAGGTCTAACAAAGAGGGGAAGCCTATCGACAGGAGGCAAGACCGTGTGGTCCTCCTGTAGTAGCACCCTTCTGCCTGTGTGCTGCACTGTTGCTCTGTTGGACCCAGCACAGAAATGCTTGATGGTTGGGCATCTCCAGTGAGTAACCGAATGTGCAGTAAATGCCAGTTACTTTCCCCACTTTGTCTCCAATGTCAGTGAAAACCTGAATCCTCAGCACTCCTTGCTTTGGCTCCACAGAGGCCAAAGTGCCATTTCTGAACAATAGGTTTGTTTTTACACCTCTGTACTGGAAAGTAGAATAGCTGATGCACCACATCTACAATCCATTGCATATGTCAATGTCAATCAGTCTACTTTGGGATTTGAAGAGGAGTTATTGATCAGAATATAACTGCAGGTCAATATCCGGCACTGGCTGTAAGATGTAGGAGCAGTAGTAAGCCATTCAGCCCATCCAGTCTGCTGCACCACTGGACTAGAACATGGCCACTTTAATAAACCTCAAGTCCACTTCCCTGCCTTTTCTCGATAACTCTTAATTCCCTTCCTGATGGTTTTAGACATACACCTGTGGCAGAACAGACAAGTTAATATTTCAAGTGGGGTCACTTTATTTAAGAATGGAAGCCATTATGGTAAATCATAATTACAAAAATAAACAGAAGTGAGGAAACTGCGCAGATATCAGAAAACAAGACAAAGTGCTTAATTGGTGAGTGAGAGATGTTTAAATGAGACAGGTAGTATTAGCATCCAGCAGCCTAAGACTAGAGATCACTGACTAAATCTCTGGAATCGCACAACTAAAATAGAGATTAGGCCAAATTTTATTTAATCACGAAAGATCATGAATTTTTGGAATTCTGTTCCTGTATAGGTGGTAAAACATAGCTGTTCATTCTCCCAGGCTCCTCGCTATCCACTCCTTTGTCTATCCAACTGTTCTTCTCTGTCTTTGGGCTCTATGCCACCTATCGTTTACTTCTTACCCCCTTCCCACACCCCATCTTCTGCAACTTTCAGAACTTTCTGCAGCTTTTCAAAAAACAACTTTCTCCTAGCTACCTACCTGTACTGAGGAAGGGTCACTGAACCCAAAATGTTAACTCTGATTTCTCTCCACAGATGCTGCCAGAACCTGCTGTCTCTTTCCAGCAATTTCTGTTTTTCTTTCTGATTTCACGCATCCGCATTTCTTTCATTTTTTTATTTAGTCAAAACAGAGGCTTTGACTATTTCTAAGGCAGAGGTGGATAAATCAGGTAAGCAGAGCCAGCAAATGTTTATCAGGGGTCAGCATGAACATGAATTTAAAGTTACACTGAGATCGATAATGAAATGGCAGGTCCCGTTCAAGAGGCTGAATGGTCTACTGCTCCATCCTTGTATATTTGGACAAGATAGCACTCTAAAGTCTGAACCAGTTCAGTTGGTCCTAAGGCACTCAAGTCATGGCAGGACTGTGCATGCTCTAGCTGTCTAGACATCTGGGAGAAGTAACAAAACAGGTCAAAACCAATGATGCAGACCATCCCATCAGTACTAATGGAGGGACTAAAATCTCATCAATCACCCATACCTTCCTCCTCCCCTCAAATCCACTGATCCTGCCAGCCCACAATGAGCACTGCCTGGTGTAGAAAAGGTAGGAGCTCTGAGATTATTGTAGTACTTATTGTTACAGCAAAGGAGTTACAGAATATTGAATAGATAGAATAATATCAAACCCTATTCCAATTTAATGTCTGGTTCACTGATGTCTTTAAGGGATGCAAATCTGCCTACACATGACTCCAGACACACTGCAATGTGTTAGACGCTTAACTACCCACTTAGCAGTTAGGGGTGGGCAATACAGGAGAATTCTGACCGTCTCCAACCAGCTTAAAGTTGCAACGAACGAAAGCACTGATTGTCAAAGGTAACAACATTCTGTTTCTAATCAGTGAATGAATACACTGACTGTCAGAGGGAACAGCATTCTGATAGTATCCAATCGGCAATATAGTTCCAGTGAATGGTTCGAAGGGAACAGTACTATGACATTTTTTAAAATGCAAAAATATACTTTATTCATAAAGAAATCTTTCTGTAAATGCACAGTTAGTAAAGAAGTTGTGTACAATGTTTGTGTATCAAGAAAATAAATATTGGATCTGTTATTCTGATATTAATGGGGAGACGATGGCCGAGTGGTGTTGTCAATGAACTGTTAATCCAGAGACCCAGATAATGTTCTGGGGATCTGCGTTTGAATCCTACCACAGCACATGGTGGAATTTGAATTCAATAAATATCTGAAATTAAGAATCCAATGATGACTGTGAATCCATTGTCGATTTTTGGGAAAACCCATCTGATTCACTAATGTTCTTTAGGGAAGGAAACGGCAATCCTTACCTGGTCTGGCCTACATGTGACTCCAGACCCACAGCAATGTGATTCGCTCTGAACTGCCTTCTGGGCAATTAGGAATAGGGAAAATAAATGCTGCCTGGCCAGTGATGCCCTCATCCCATGAATGATTTTTTTAAGTATTCCCTGCAGTTGCAAAAACCAAAGGCATTTCTTTCTCATACAATATATTTACATATATTGACACAACAGGAGGTTCTGATAACCGTACAGACCACATTTAACTTCAGCAGAAAGACTTCAGACAGTGGTCTTTCCCCATTGCGCCTTGGCGGCAGCTGCTCCAAGTTTTAATGCATCCCTCAGCATGTGATCCTGGACCTTAGAAAGTGCTCGTCTGTGACACTCAGTCGAGGTCAACTCCACGCACTGGAAGACTGACATATTTCAGGCAGACCAAAGAGCATCTTTTACAAGTTGACAGTCCTCCAGCCTACGTGCTGACCACTTCCTGATGAACTTCTGGTCACAGGTGTTTTTCTTTGCAAATTTCTCTATGAAGGACAGGTGATACGGAATGGAACAGCACTCAGACTGTCTCATTGCGCATTCTAGTGTCACAGAGCTGCTTGGGACGTACCTCAACAAAAATCACTGCATCTTTCTCCAGACTTCTCTTGCAAAGGCACATTTCAGAAAGAGATGTGACATTTTCTACCCCAACGCCTCCCGCACCCTTCAGCAGCCGCTTCAAGGCAGCGGGCGATGGCGCAGACAGACTGGATATACAAGAAGGATCTCACAGGCAGTGCCCTTCTCACCACCATCCAAGCAATGCCTTGGTGCTTGTTAGAAAGTTCTGATAATGGGGCATTCTGCCAAGTGACTTTGACAGGCTGCTCAGGGAACAGACTGACAGGATCCACCTTTTCCTTTTCCCACTAGGTCTCAAGGACGCTATACGCTGACCATTTCCTGATGGGCTTGTGGTCAAAGGTGTTTTTCTTTGCAAATTTCTCAGCAATGGACAGATCATAACAAAGGTCCAACTACTGGAGCGTTCCACGGCAAAGAGGCCAGTCCTATCCTACAAGAAACCAGGGATAGGTAGAACTTCAGTACATAGTAACTCTTGGTGTTTGCATGGCAAAGGTCTATGCACAGCTTGATGCAGCCATACACAAAAATGGCCATCAGGATGAGGATGGCATTGTGTATGTTCTCCCCACGTCCCCAATCCCACCTTATCCAGATTTTTGTACATGGATTCCCTGCAGACCTGGCCTATCTTAGGCTTCCAGATGATAGGGAAGATGGCTCAGGTCACTGTAACAGTGTAGTTTTGGTGGATGGGCCAGACCTGTGATACCTACAACAGGGAGAGTGCTTCACACCTGATGACCAGGTTTTTACCTGCAATGGAGACAGAACTGTGCTCCCAAAGGAACAGATTCCGTTTCACTTTGGCCATGCATTCCTCCCAAGATGTTGCACACACCCCAGACCCTCCGAACCATATTCCCAGTACCTCCAGGTTATCTTTCCTGACGGTGAAGGGAATGAAGGAGCAGTCAGCGCAGTTCCAAAAGAACATGGTTTCGCTCCTGCCTCGAGTTACCTTGGCTCCAGAGGCCGGTTCATTACAGTCCAAATGAGTGATTAGGGAACAGCAATCGGACAGTCTCCAATCAGCATTACAGTCCCAGTGAGTTATTACAGTGACTGTCAGAGGGAACAGCACTGAGTCAGTCTCCAATCAGCATTACAGTCCCAGTGAGTTATTACAGTGACTGTCAGAGGGAACAGCACTGAGTCAGTCTCCAATCAGCATTACAATGAGTGAGAGAGCGCTGATGCGTTGTACACACCAGGAAGAGCGGATCAGTCAGTGAGTGGATGAAGGAGCAGCACGGAGTCCCAGAACAGAGCTAACATGTTGCTGACCGTTACCGCTATTGTTGCCTGCCTCCTGCTCCCCGTGGGTGAGGATCTCACTCTCCTATCACTCCTGTGACCCGCTGGGCAGTGGGGAATGTGTTTCTGCTGCTCCCAAACTTAGCCTCTCCGTTCCCCTTATTGACCCGATTCTCTCTGTTTCTCTTTTCAGTCCAGTCCCAGACATTGATCATCGTACACGACAGTTCGATTAATGCGACCATCAGAGACACCGCAAATTTTACAGTGAAGCCCTCACGCCCCGTGAAGAGTGGGAACTGGGATTTCAATGGCAAAAGTATCGGTCAGTGGATCGGCACATCTGTTGCTATGAGCAATGAGTATAAATCCAGGGCTCAGATTCTAATGCCTGATGGATCTCTGGAGTTGAAGTCAGTGACAACATCAGACAGTGGGGAGTACACTGTTACTATGGTCCCCGAAGTGGGGGATCAAGCATCAGCGACCATTATTCTGCATGTAATTGGTAAGAGGCTCCTATCTACTGGGGACAAGCTGGGATGGGCGGGGACTCTGTAAATTACGCGGAGAGCTACCTTCTATCCTTCCAGGGAATGTTTATATACCTTGGCGTATGTTTAACGGAGGGGAAAATGTAAACGCTTAACTGGT
Organism: Ginglymostoma cirratum; assembly: GCA_024137785.1. Lineage (NCBI taxonomy): Eukaryota > Metazoa > Chordata > Chondrichthyes > Orectolobiformes > Ginglymostomatidae > Ginglymostoma > Ginglymostoma cirratum. The sequence continues at coordinate 222,918 of JAHRHZ010000141.1, read as the reverse complement.
TACAGGTTGCAATTAAGCTGAGTTTCTGTTTCGAAAGGGAGCACCTAACACCACCCTCGGGGTCTGTGCCCAACAGATTGGAGAGTATTGGCGTTTTTAACTGGCTGCAAACGTCTCAAACCCCGTGCTCAGCGGGGAGAGGAAGGGACAGAGGAGCGTGAGCTTCAGTTTAGTTGCTCGCACACTCGCCAGGCCACACTCACCTCTCCGCCACCAACTGAGACCAAGCTCCCCCCAGAACTTTCTGTGTTGGAGGCTCACCATGCCCCTCACCCCAAACAGCACCTCACCACCCAACCTCCAAGATGTCACTTTCCAGGTGAGATGTTCAGCTGGAGTCCTGGTGGGTAGGCAACAAGACACTGTTTCATGGTATCCTGGCCTAAACTTAGCCCCTCAAATGACAAAACAGAAGGAGATGCAGTGTACAAAACTGCAGTTCCTGTTGTAGCATTGGAAACACAGTTGCCAAATTGTATGCAGCAAGCTCACTGAGCATCAATAAATGAATTTGCTTTGTGACATTGTTGAGGGATGGATGTTGACCAGGACACTAGTAATAATGCCAAAATCTTCACTAGAACAGTGTGATGGGATTTTTTTTATATGGGGTGTAATTTGTCCAGTAGGTAGCACCTCCGACAATTCAACACTCCCTCGGTATTGTACTAAACAGTCAGCCCTATTTTGTGAGCAAGTTTTAGGGTTAGAAAGGGAAAAGACAGGATTCTGACTGGGGTGGGTGTGGAGGTGGGAAATTAGCCAGAATTGGCATGGTCAAGAGCTCAATGGGTGCTCCAATAATCTTTTGCCTATGTATAATAAAATGGAATGACTTGGGAAAGGATGAAAATTTGATAGCTCCAGTCACCAGTCATATAGATGGAATCTCTCTTTCATCATCACCCTCAAACGTGTACAGCCCAAGTGTCACGCCATATATAGGATGAAGAGCTGGTATCTGGTTCCACAGGTGAGTCAGTTATCTCCTACGCATACTGATGTATGTCTCAGCAAAGTAATAATGTGATGTGTGAAGACTGATTGAAGTGTGGATCAGCAGGTTAGGATAGTGCGAATTACTTTAAGGCTGATATTTGCTGAGAAATTCTGTATGGGGAAGCTAAATGAATCTAATAGTAAACATGCAGACCCCAGTGACAACTTCAGGTTCATTGTCACTCATTCAAGGAATGGGTTGGGAAGGTACAGTGGGAGATTTAGAGGTTTAATCCTCATGAACAATTCCCGTTATAGACACTTGATCCAAATATATTTCCATGTTTATTGTATTGGACCCAATGATTGGTGAAGGGATGTTTGCCACTTTATCTGACATAATAAACTATTATTTCCTTCTAAGTATTTCCACATTTGTTTTGATACTTGGGCTATTTTCTCTGTCATCAATAGATTTGCAGAAATGAAGTGCCAGTTATTGCTCATGCTGCGCATACTGCTTGTCTGGGGAGAAAACAATCCTTGTTATTTTACGTAGAAAGGTCGAATTTAGTTTGTTGATTTCTTGCAATACTTCCAAAGGATTGAAATGGATATGATTGTTTTTGTCATAAAATGCACTATTGAAGTCTTGTAATGGTAGTACATTTACAAGCACTCAGTGTGGAGGTCGGGTAAGAAAAGTCCTGGGAAATAATGTTAACACAGTGTGGAGCTGGAGGAACACGGCAGGCCAGATGGCATCAGAGGAGCAGGTAAGTTGACATTTCGGTCAGGACTCTTCTTCAGAAATGGGGACTCCTCTACATCAGTGAGACCATGCAGAGGCTCAGAGACTGCTTTGTAGAGCACCTGTTCATGACAAATGGCAACACCTTCCGGTTGCGAACCATTTCAACTCCTCCTCTCACTCCCTGGGTAACATATCCATCCTGAACCTCCTCCAGTGTCACAATGATGCCACCCGGAAACTGGAGGAGCAGCACCTCATATTCCACCTCAGGAGCCTACAGCCCAATGGCTTAAATATGGATTTTACCAGTTTCAAAATCTCCCCATCCCTGGCATCATCCATGACCGACCCTCCCTGTCATCCCTGCCTCCTTGACCTGATACAATCTGTCCATCTTCTCACCCACATATCCGCTCCTCCCACCTCACTGACCAATCCCCACCACTCCCTACCTGCGCTCACCTATCACCATTCCACCCACCTTCCCCAGCCACACCCCACCTCTCTCTGTTTATTTCTAGGCTTCCTTTCCTGCACCCCCTCCATTTCTGAAGAAGGGCCCTGACCTGAAACATCAACTTCCCTGCCCCTCTGATGCTGTCTGGCCTGCTGTGTTCCATGCTGATGACTCCAGCATCTGCAGTTCTTACTATCTATGGGAAATAATGTTTAGATTTCTCAATAGACTTGAAACTCCATTCACATTGCTAAAACAATTAAAAAGCCAACGTCACCAGGGAAAATCTGGTAGAAATATGATTGCAGTTGTTCACACATCCCCAGGACCCAACAACCTGCATCCCAGCATCATAAAATAAATGTTTGTGGAGATCTTACGACTTGGTATTAATCTTTCAATATTCCTTAGCTTCTGGATGAATTCCAGTGGATTATTCTTTTTCAAGAAAGAAAAAAAGAAAGTCTTTAGGGTAATTGCTAGAAGCCTTTAGTAAGGATGTTATAACTTATAAATAAGAATGCAATCAGGCACGGACAACATGGCTTTATAAAAGAAAAATTAATTGGACATATTTGAGGAAGTAACACGTTGGGATGAAAGGTATCCTGCAGATGCAGTGCACTTGAATTTCCAACAAAGGATTAGAAAGGAGGCTCTGAATAAAGTTTTTGAACAGTTATGGGCTAAATTGAAAAGCAAAACCTCCAAGGTGATAATCTCAGGATTACTACCTGAGCCACAGGTAAATTGGCATAAGGTAAAGAAAGTCAAAGAGATAAACACATGACTCAAAGTTTGGTTCAGGTGGAATGGGGCATCGGCGCGTGGTGGAGATAGAGCAGAAATATTCGAATGGGATGCGCTTCACTTGAGCAGTGCTGGGACCTGTGTCCTGGTGAATTGATGAAGTTGTGCTGTTTGAGAGAGGGCTCTCAATTTATTAGAGGATGGGGAGGGTTTGGCAGAAGGGAAATGTAGGCTTACAAACCAAAATTTTCTGCCAGCATTACAAGGCAACTATTTAAATAACGATACCCAAAGTGAGGCAGGAGGGACAGATTATATCATGTGAAAACGTATGAACCATGTAAAAACAGCAGCAAATAGGAGGCAAGAGAGAATATGGCTAAAAGGCAAAATTAATTGCTGCTTACTTGAACACACATAGTATTCAGAACAAAATAAATGAGTTATTGATGTGATTAGAGATTTAATGGGAATGGTCTTGTAACCACTACAGAGGTATGGTTACAAGGAGATCAAAGCTGGGAACTAAATATTGAAGTTGATGTGACTTTTCAAAAGGGCAGGCAGTTTGAAAAATATGATGGAGTAGCTTTGTTAGTACACGACGGAATAAGTAGGAGAGATGATCTTGGATTAGATTTTGTAGAATCCATAAGTGTGGAACTAAGAAATAGCAAGGGAAACAAGACATTGGTGGGAATAGTCTATAGGTTAATTAACAGTATCGATGCTGTAGAACAGAAAATAAGTTAAGAAAGAATGAAAGTATGTAAAAAAGGCGGTGCTTGAAATGTGGGTGACTTCGATCTTCATGAAGATTAGACAAATGAACTTGGCAGATGCAGCCATGTGGTAAAAGTCAGAGTGAATTCAAGATAGCTTCCTGGAACAATATATCATGGATTCAAACTTGGACCAGTCTTTTTTGGATCTAGTAACGTGTAATAAGGCAGGTTCAATAAATGATCTCAGACCAAAAGATACACTTGGGAATAATAACCATAACATGTCTTTCTGCTGTGAGAAGGATTTTGTGAAACTTGAAAAGGTTCAGAAAAGATTTACAAGGATGTTGCCAGGGTTGGAGGGTTTGAGCTACAGGGAGAGGCTGAATAGGCTGGAGCTATTTTCCCTGGAGCGTTGAAGGTTCAGGGGTGATCTTACAGAGGTTTATAAAATCATGAGGGGCACGGATAGGTGAATAAGCAGGGACTTTTTCCCAGGGTGAGGGAGTCCACAATGAGAGTGTGTAGGTTTAAGGTGAGAGGGGAAAGATTTAAAAGGGACCTAAGGGGCAAATTTTTCACACAGATGGTGCTGCATGTGTGGAATGAGCTGCCAGAGGAAGTGATGGAGGCCTCTACAATTACAACATTTAAAAGGCATCCAGACAGGAATGTGAATAGGAAGGGTTTAGAGGGTTATGGGTCAAAGGCTGGAAAATGGGACTAGTTTAATTTAGGTTACCTGGTCAGCATGGATGAGTTGGACCAAAGAATCTGTTTCTGTGCTGTATGTCTCTATGACTCTATTGGAATTTAGCAATCAGTTTGAGAGGGGGAAATAGCGTTAGAACAAACAGTGCCAAACCAAATACAGGTAATTACATGGAGATAAGGGCAGAGCTGGTTGGAGCGGACTAGGAAAGGAGTTTATCAGAGAAGATGATTGATGAACAACGGCTTCTGTTTTACAAAACAGTTCAGGCTGAACAGCAAAAAAAAACTCCCAGTGTGGTAAGATTCTAGGAAGGGCATAAACCAGCCAGGGTTAAACAAGGAAGTTAAGGAGAATATCAAATAAATGAAACATAAAATATAGCCATGACTTGCATCAAACTAGAGGAGTGGAATTATTTTAAAAACTAGCAAAACAGGGCCAAAAAAAATCAATGAGAAAATAAAGGAAGAGAGTAAAGCAGCAAGTAGCATAAAAATCGATAGTAAGAACTTCTTTAAATAGCTAACAAAGGAAGAAAGAGACCAAAATTAAAACAGCTCCCTTAAGGAATGAGGCTGGGGAAATTATAATGGGCAACCACGAAATGACAGAGAGGTTAATTAAAAGTTTGCATCTGTGTATGTGGCAGATGACACAATAACATTCCAAAAATGACAAATAATCAATGGGCCAAAGCAAGGGATATATAAATACAATAACTATAACTAGAGGAAAAGAAAAACTAATTGAACTAAAGATTGATAAGTTCCCTGGATTGGATGCTTCCAAGGATATTAAAGGAAGTAGCTATAGAGTTAGTGGATGAACTGATAGTAATCTACCAGGAATCCTTAGCTTTTGAAAAGGTCCCAAAGAATTGGAAAACTGCCAATGTTATGCACTTTTATTTTGACAGTGAGGGAGACAAATAAAAAGCTAACCATAGGCCAGTTAGCTTAATACCTGTTATCAGGTAAATGTAACAGTTTGTCACAAAGGATATAATTGCAGATCATTTAGAAATCTGCATGATAAGAAAATGCACAATCAAGCAGAGTCAACATGGCTTCATGAAGGAAAATCATGCCTGACAAATTTATTACAGTCCTTGGAAGAGATAACAAACAGGATATATAAAGGAGGATCAGTAGATGTAATATATTTCCAGAAGACATTCAAAAGGTACTGCACTTAAGAGAAGTTAATAACAGAAGTGCCTATGGTGTTGGAGGTAGTATTTCAGCATGGATGGAGCAATGGTTTAAGGTAAGGGGAGGAGAATTTTCGTGATGGCTATAATATTATGAAGTTGTAAAGGGGTCAGTTCTGGGGCCACAGTTATTTATAATATATATGAATAACTCGTATGATGGAAGTGAATGCCCTATCACCAAGTTTGTAGATGACTCAAAAATAGGTGGAAGGCAAGTAGTGAGGATGACACAAGCTCTCTAGAGAGGGATATAGACATTTTATGCGAATGGGCAAAAAACCTGGCCAATGAAATATCATTTGGAAAAACATAACAATTTGTGTGCACATTGACAGGAAGAATAGAAGGGCTGAATATTATTTCAATGGAGATAAACTGAAAAAAGTCAGGAGTTGGGATCCTTTTAGATGAATCATAAAAAGCCAGTATCCAGGTTTAGCAGACAACAGGACAGGTAAATAAGGGTGGCATAGTGGCACAGTGGCACAGTGGTTAGCACTGCTGCCTCACAGCACCAGGGACCTGGGTTCAATTCCACCCTCGGGCGACTGGCTGTGTGGAGTTTGCATATTCTCCCTGTGTCTGCATGGGTTTCCTCCAGGTGCTCCGGTTTCCTCCCACAGTCCAAAGATGTGCAGGTTAGGTTGTTTGGCCATGTTAAATTGCCTGTAGTGTTCAGGTAGGTGTGTTATAGGGGGATGGGTCTGGGTGGGATGCTCTGAGGTTCAGTGTGGACTTGTTGGGCCAAAGGGCCTGTTTCCACACTGTAGGGATTCTAATTCCAAAATGTTGGTCATTATTTCAAAGGGAATGAAGAATAAAAAGTGAGGAAGTCTTGTGAAAACTAGACAAAGCACTTGTCACTGCTGGAATGGACTGCACAGTATTTGTCTCCTTATCAAAGAAAGATGTACTGGCATTGGAAGCAATCCAGGGAAGATTCATTGATCCCATGAATGGAGGGATATTCTTACAAGGATAGGTTGAGTTGATTTGAGGAGAAATATCTTCATTCAAAGGAGTGTGAAATTTTGGAATTCTTTACTGAAGAGCTTTGTAAGAAACTTTATCATTGAATAGATAATAAGCCTGAAACAGACATATTTTTGGATTCTTGGGGAATGAAAGGATACAGGGAGTAAGCAGGAAATTATAGTTGATGTCTATGATGAGTCAAGATCCCATGGTGTGGTGCACAGTCTCGATGAGCCAAATGGTTTCTTCCAGCTACTATTCCTTGTGTTCCACACTATTGGGAAGCCAAAATCCGACAGGGTGGCTACTGTAATAGGAGCTGCCTTTGTGAAATGAATACGCGTGTACTCCAGCTCATGATCGATTGTAGGACTGAGGGGTCCTTAAATCCTCCATTTCCACCATACCAGAAAGCTTCTCTATCCTGATGGCAAGTTCAAACCAAGGAGTATTATTTGGACCACTGTCACCCACTCTTTTCACAATATTCGTCTAATATTTTGTGGGTAATTCTTTGAATTCAATTTCCTAGGGTGAAACCTACCTTACTTTTTAATGTACAGCTCCATTTATTCAACTTATGTAATAAGATATTCAAATAGATGCAAACCCATGTCTAAGGGGCTGTTAATTGGCCTCACGTAAAATTTTCATTTTAGTCTTCCACTCACAAGGATGCGACAGTTTAAAGGTTTCAAAGGTCCGAAATAAATTCAGAATATTCCTGTAACAACTCTACCTAGCTCTGTTCTATCATGTCACGGAGATGAATGATAATCTTGTATATTTTTGACAGGATCAATCTCTAAGCCTTTCATCTCAGCAGACAACATAAGCCCTGTAGAACACAATGATACAGTAACTCTGGACTGCAATGCCTCAGGGCCAGTACAAACATATTACTGGCTTAAAGGAAATACAATTGTCAATCCTGGTGATAGAATCACTCTCAGTCAAAATAATAAAACCCTCACTATATCTGGAGTCTTGAGGACTGATAGAGGATTTATATGCCATGCATATAATGCTATTGATTGGAGCAGAAGTGAGCCGTATTTTCTAAATGTTAGCTGTAAGTGTCACAGTGAATTCTTTAAACATTTTAGCTGTTAGTTACAAAACCCAGTGTGTTTAACATGGGGGAATTGGAAGACTAAATTATCATATTTCTATATAAGATTTCTAATGCATGCTTTTCAAACTGACCTTCCATGTTATATATTTGAGCTTAGCATGGATACAATTCTCTACTGGTATGGAAATATGTGTGAAGTTGATTGATAAGACATTTGACCTTGTGCAGTCCGTTCAAAATTCTAATTCGACGTAATGTGAAGATTAAATATTGCTGGTCTCAAATATTGTGAGCCAGGATTGGTTCACCTTGCAATTTCTACAGATCTGTCAATCATCTTTCTGGTGATAGAATCATACTAGAATTAGCATGAATTGTGTGAAAGAAAGCTTTAGATTTCTTCCTAATATGTAATCTTTAATCAGCAACTGATCAGTGCATTAAATTATTGCAATTGTAATTTAGAATTGGAAACTGCTCTCGGCCATGGTGACTATAAACATCTCTGATTATCGTAAGAACACAATGAATTACCTCTGTGTCTTCTACCGATTAGAAACCATGAGACCATAACAAATAGGAACAGGAGTAGGCCATTCAGTCCCTTGAACCTACTCCCCCATTCAACTGGGTCATGGCTGATCCCACACTTTCCTCACATTCACTTTCCTGCCCTTTCCCCACAAAATACCCCTCCTGTGCAAGAATATATCTATTTCTGCCTTGAATATACACAAGGACTCTGCCCCCGCAGCTCTCTGTGGCAAGGAGTTCCAAAGACTCACAACCTTGGAGAGAAGAAATTCCTCCTCATCTTAGTCTTAAATTGGCACCCCTTTTTTCTGAGGCTTCTGATCTTGGATTCTCCCCAGGGAGGAAACATTCTCTCAGCATTTATCCAGTCAAGCCTCTTAACAATCCTATATGTATCAATGAGATCACCTCTCATTCTTCTAAACCCCAATGTGTAGAGTCCCAACCTGTTTAACCTTCCCTCATAAGACAATCCCTCCATATCAGAGGCCATCCAAGTGAACCTTCTCTGAGCCCCATCCAATGGCACAATATCTTTTCTTAAATAACGGGACCAAAACTGCTCAAAGCACTCCAGATGTGGCCTCACCAGCACCTTGAACAGTTGTAGTAAGACTTGCCTACACTTGTACTCCAAACTCCTTGAAATAAGGGCCATCATTACTTTAAGCCATCCTGATTGCATCATGCATCTGTGTGTTAGCTTTCCTACACAAATACCCCAAGTCCCTTTGCGTTGTAACATTCTGCAGTTTTTATTCCCCCATTTAAACGAGATCCTATTCTTTTGTTCTGTCTTTAAAATGAACAACTTCACATTTTCCTACACTATACTCCATTATACTCCATAATAAAACTGTATTCCCTTCATATACTATTAATATCTGAAGCCAGAAATCAAGGATGTCTTCCACAATGGAATGACAATCTTCCTGTAATCTGGAGTCTAGAATTGCACATAGTGATCAACAAAAACCCAGCATCGCGTAATTTTATTGCATCCACAATTTAACTGACCCCTCAACTGGACAACTCAAACTGCAGGCTTCTTTTAATTTTTGTTTGTCAATCTGCTCAGAGATGTTATAGCACACCTCTGGAGCAGGTGGGACTTGAACCCAGGCTACTGGGCCCAGAGGGGAGGACACTAGCACTGAGCTACAAGGTTGCTCCAAGCTGTACTTTAGCAACACACCCTTGACTCCTTGAAACTTCCTCCAATTTGCTGTCAATTAGACAATCATAACAATATTATCTCAATCTGTATTTCCAAACGATTGATTGTTGTAAAAGCCGACCCAATACCTCCAACCGAATTTCCCACATGAATCCCAAACGACCTTACTAAAAGCTGTGGGCGAGCGGAATCAAGTCAGGTTCCCAACGGGCCAACATTTGGAGAGAACTTGAACCTTTGTCCACAGCCAAGCCTGAGCTCCATTTTACAGGCAAAACAATGTCCCCTTTAGTGTCCACAACAAGTTCCAATATAAAAATTCCTTCCTAATTTCCAGTAAAATTAATCATTGCTTCCAAGAGAGTAACAACAGCTATTGATATGAACATCAATATAAATTGGTCAGGATATCCCACTATTTCTTGTTTGCCTAATGCCGGAGATCTTCTGGTGCCTTTCATAGAAGCATAGGAATAGACCATTCAGCCCTCTGAGTCTGTTTCATCATTCAATGAGATCATGGCTGATATTTAGCCTGACTCCATTCACCTGTCTTTGGCTCATATAACCGTCATACCTTTGATTAACAAAAAATTACCTATCCCAGATTTAAAATGAGCAACTGATCCAACATCTATTGGCATTTGTGGAAGAGAGTTCCAAACAACCACCACCCTTTGTGTTTAGAAATATTTCTTAACGTCTTTTCTGAATGGTCAGGCGCTAAGTCTCAGACTACGCCCTGTAGTTCAAGAATACCGAACCAGTGGCGACAGTTTCTGTTTATCTATCCTGTCTTTTCCTGTTAACTTCCTGAAGTCTCCAATCAGATCAACCCTTAACTTTCTAAATTCTAGAGAAAACAGACCTAATTTGTATAATCTCTTCTCATAACTTAACCCTTAAAGTCCAGATAACATTCTTGTAAACTTATGTTGTACTCCCTCCCAGGCCAATATATCCTTTCTAAGATATGATGCCAAGATTTGCTCACAGTACTCCAACTGGGGTCTAACTAGGATTTGGTACAACTGCAGTTAGGTATCATACTTCTCTGGCTCTCTGTTTAATTTCATTTCTTTATATTTCTCCTTCTCGTGTTTTTCGATTCCTGGCAATCCTATTTCAAAACAGCCTTTGCCATTTCCTTACACATTTTTGTTTTTGGCTGTCGCTGAAGTCGAAGCTTCTACTGGTAATGGATGAATGTTGGCAAGGACGCCAGGAGAACACTCTCTTCATTGAGATATTTTCTTGTGTTTGTCATTGTCTCTCATTTCAGTTTGAGAAGGTCCTTCATCCTCTCTTATTCAAATTCATGTGTTGTACCTTAAAAAATGTCATGACCTCTTCCTCAAATTTCATCACCCTAAAAATTCAAACCAAATTCAGACAAAGTCTACTTCAAATATTAAGCAATATAATGTTACTTTCTATAGCCAGATGTGTCTGCAATTAGACTCCATGACATTAAAACCAATATTTTTTAAAAATTAGAAGCTTCACCTCAGGTTTTACAAAAACTTATTGCCAGTTTGGCTTCCATCCACCTCATGTGATCATTAACCATCTAGCTAAGAGAATGAAGGGTGTGATGTGCAAGATAAAGTCATTTTAGCTTTTCTTTAAGCTTAAAAGCAAAACTAAAAGCAAATAAATTCCTACAAAATACATATCTGAAAAGGTCTACATTTTGGGACAAAGCTTTTGTTCACATATCCACCTTAGCTCTTCATTTTGCTTTTGTACCTCGTGGTTCTAATTCAACACCACGAGTGGCATGATTTGTGACATAATAATTTGTGAAATAACTTATTTAGGCTTGTGTGTTGCATGCTAACTTTACAGTCTGAATCTTCCAAGCGACATGTTGTAACTGATCATGCGTTTGTTTTTAGATGGACCGGAATCTCTAAATATAACCATCAACTACAACATGATTGATACATTTTGGGGTCAAATGTGAGTTTTTCCTGTTCTGCCATTTCAAAACCCATTTCTGAATTTCAGTGGTACCTTAATGGAAATTCGCTACATAAATACGGACAGCAGCTAATCATTTCTGATATGACCTTGAATAACACTGGTAACTGCACTTGTGAAGCCTTTAATATTGTGACCAAAAGGTACAGCGTGACAATGAAAGACATCATTGTGGTTGGTATGTGAGGATGATTATCTTGTAGAGTAGAAATGTCCATGTAAGTTGTGAACTGTGTTGGGTTTAGTGTTGTCGTGTGGTAGTAATAGTTGTATTTGTAGTTGGAGTTGTTAATCACTGTCTTTCTATATTTAACTTCATCACTCATGAAATTATATGTTTAGTGTCAGTTGTGTCACTCCTGTAAAGTAGGAAAGAGGTATCTCTATCTTGCTTCTGGTTTTCTTTTATAAATCAAATTTGAGGGGGCACTAGAATGGAAACTGGAGTGATTTCCATAACGGACAACTAATCCAAACTGCCTCTCTCCAATGGCTCATACGATAAGTTGATTTTGACGATGATTTTGATTTTTTTATTGTCATGTGTACTCAAGTACGAAATTACAATGAAAAGTGCATGATGTCACTACGCAAGGTGCCATCACAGGTACAAGTACCCTGGTACATAATCTTAAAACAAAGTAGAAAGAAGGAGCAAAGTTAAAAGTTAAACGTTGCAGTAGTTACAGTAAAACATATAAAATAGTGTTAGAAGTTACATATTGCAGACTTCTAACTTTTAAGGAGAAAATAAGGAAGTAAAGCTGGAAGTTCAAACATTGCAGTCTTTCTTTAGTGCCTCAAGGAATCACCTTGAGATCAGACGTCCACACTGAGGCCATGCCAGGCCAAGAGTTCACCACATAACAGCAAAAGACCACCAAGCCTGGCCAAGAGACCACCATGCTGGGCAACTGACAGATCACCACGCCAGGCTGAGAGTCCACACACCAGGCTGAAAGCTTACCTTGCAGGGCCGGGATGCTGCCATGCCAAGCCAGGAGGCCGCCATGCCAAGCTGGGAGGCCGCCATGCCAGGCTGAGATGTACTTTTTCCTTAGAATCAGTCATTGACAAGTGTGCACTCTTTGGACAATTTTCAGAGTTAATATCACCTGATTCAGGGCAAAAGTATTTGTTAAAATCTCACGATGTCTGATAAATTTGTTTTAAAAAGAGAGAATGCTGGTGAAATTCAGCAGATTTGGCAGTGTCTGTGGAGACAGGAGCAGAGTTAATGTGATGGGTCTAATATGACTCTGTCTCAGAACTAGCAGCTTGAAGCGGAGTCATATTGGACGTGAAACATAACTCTGTTTCCCTCTCCACAGATATTGCCAGACCTGCTGAGTTTCTCTAGGTTTCTCTGTGTTTGTTTCAGATTTGCAGCATCTGCAGTATTTTGCTTTCATAATAAATTTACTTGACGTTTGAGGAGACAATGCAGAGGGTTTATCAAGGGATACAAATCGTATTGCAGTGAGTAAAGATTTTCTGAAAACATCCAATGAGGTGTTCCATAATAGAGTTGGCAAAATCGCATCCGATGCAGTGATGATGCGGGTTAAAGTTGACAGAAGGAGAAACCAGAACAGTGGTTAGCGGTTAGTCTGACAGCATTTGTGGAAAGAGAAACAGAATTGATGTTTTGGGTCTGGTATGACTGTCCCTGACCAGAGCACTCACCAGCAGTATGTGAAAACTATTAACAGGCAAGAGATCCTCCTAGGCACTGCTCACCTCCTAAGAAGCAATAATGGGAAGTGGAAAAGATACACTCTATGTATAAGGCTTGGGGCCTGGTGCAGGACAGTGGCACTTATGCAGGTGGCTGTATATTTTTGGTGGTATAGGCTCGATGGGCTGAAAGGCCTCCTCAGTATTGCATGACTGTATGATTGTACACAATCTATTCATTTCTGTTGAATTTTTGTATGCAATTATTTCACAAAGTTCAGCTGTTACGTAATTTTGTATTACACTATCAGACAGCATAATTTCAACCCATGGTATTAAATCTATTTGCAAGCAGTTCAACTATTGTGGAAGTAATTTCATAGTGACCCCTATAAAGCAAGGAATTCCTTACTCTACTGTATATCTATAAACACAACCTACATATATTTGCTACAACATCTCAATGAGAAGCATTTAAATTAATGCAACTTGCTGATAAATATAGCATATGTTAAATCCTATTATATCAAGTTATATTCACATAGTTCAACCATGAGGATAGATTGAAGAAGTTGGGACTGTCCTCCTTAGTGAGAAGAAGATTGAGAGGAGATTTTCATTGACGTTTCAAAACATGATGAGGGCTGGACAGAGTGGATGGGGAAATTGTTCCCACTTGTAAAATAAACTAGACTGAGAGGGCACAGATTTAACCAATATGCAAATAAAACCAGACTGATGTCATTCAGCGAGTGGTCTGGAATGTGCTGCCTGAAAATGTGACAGAGGCATTCAAAAGGGGCATTGGATGGTGGTTTGAATAGTAACTATGAATTAGATTTAGAAATAACTTTATTGTTACATGTACACAGAGGAGTACAGCGAAAAGTTTACTAATTGTCACTTACGACACCAAAGGTATCTATGTACAGATTCTTTAGTACAGGTTCTTGGTTAAAAAAACTAGAAAAGAAAGATATAAAAGGTCCACTGTGACAGATTGTAGGAACAAATTAGAGAGAAAAGAAGTTCAGAAACATGTCCTTCCAACCCAGTCCATGTTGGCACCAAGCTTCCAATCCACTCCGGGCCTTGACTCCGGACTGCACCAGGCTTCACCTTGAGGCCGAGAGACTGCTCTGGAATCACCTGGAGACTGGACGTCCAATGCTGAGGCCACGCCAGGCCGAAAGACTTCCATGGGCTGCTGAAAGACCAATGCACTGGGCCGAGAGACCGCCACATCAAGACGGGAGACTGCCATGCTGGGCTGAGTGTGCGGGGTTACGGGAGAAGGGCAGGAATTAGCCCTACATTAAGATCTGGACCAGATAATAGAGGCATGAAGAAATTATGGCCCCCTTCGACCCCGTAATAATTGTGTAATATATATAAAATATTCAAAGCAACTCAGATATTTAAAGAAAACGGAAATGAATATGATGCACATGCCCTGCTATCTTGCTTTGGTAATTTCTTTACTGAATCCTGCTTCTACTTTGTTTAATACAATAATCTGCTGTGTTTTGACAGAACCTGTTTCTAAGCCCTTTATCTCGTCCAATAATACCACTCCAGTAGTATATGACACAGTGGTTCTGATGTGCCATGCTTCAGGGACAGCAGTTTCATATCAGTGGCTTAAAGAAAATTAAACTATTGAGGCCAGTGACAGGTTTGGTCTGAGCAGTGATAACAGCACTTTGACCATATTTGGAGTATTGAGATCTGATGAAGAGTTCATATGTTATGGTTACGATATGATTAGTGAAAATGCAAGTGATCCTTATCTACTTAACGTTAACTGTAAGTGTCACAAAAAATGTCTTCGTTAATGATTTACATTTTCCTGACCTTACCCTGCATTGTTTTATCACATTAAATCTAGCACGATACTGTGGACTGATGGAAATGACAACAGGTTCTGCTGGCCTTCTTTTCCAAGGCCAGTTTACATTCTGTGTTAACGTAGTCAAATCCATTTCTGAATAACCTTTCCCAACTACTTCATACAAGTACACCCTAATGGCATGAACCAAAATTGTTTTCCTTCATTCTGCTGAAGATCTGTGAGTTGCCTTCCCTCAGTACGATTGCATGCTAATTGAGTAGTTATGTAAACAAACTTCATTTCAGCGCCTCACATGGTCACCATCAGCCATGATCCCATTGAATGACAGAGAAAGCTTGAGGGGCTGAATGGCCCCTGGTTCCAGGGCCCTTAAATTCCTGGTTCTTAGGGTCTTAATTCAAATTATCCTAAGTGGAATCTGTCATCAAGAACTGTCAAATTAGTTAAAATGCCTAAATTGACATCTACTGAAATTGGGTTTCACAGTCCAGTAAAATGCACTAAATTACCATTTTGCCACGATATACTTCGGAGAGTGCAAATGGTGTAATATTTCAAATGAGGCAAGCACACGTACATGTATTACTTTCTGAAATAGAGTAAAATTGATGCGAAAATGATATGGATATACTGATTATTTGCTAATAGAGAGTAGCTGACCTTTTCAGACAGTATGTTATTCCATTTTAAATTATACAACTCTCCTGAATTATTTGACCGCAGCCCAATTCAGTCTACATGCAGTGCAAATACTACAAAAGATCATAACATGAGCAGGAGCAGGCCATTCATGCCATCAAACATGCTCCTCGATTCGATATGATCATGGCTGACCTGAATGTGAGAGCAGAAATTTGAATATTGGAATAGAAAATAATTCAATTAGCTTTCCAGACTTGAATTCAGAAGAAGAACATTGTTTAGGAGAGTCCCCGTTTCTGATCCAGAAGGTCCAAGTTCAAGACTCACCTGCCCCATAGAATAAAATTTCTGAACAAATAGATTAGAAAATGCCAAGAAGAAAATTGGCTAGGTTTGTGAAGGTGAATCCTCAGAAAATGATAGATGTTCCACAATTGGTTGGGTGACAAATGAGTTCTATGTTTCAAATCAATCACAGTCAAGGTAAATAAAAACAGTGACATGGCGGCTTAGTAGCTTAGTGGTTAACACTATTGTTTCACAATGCAAGGGACCTGAGTTCAATTCCAGTCTCAGGCAACTGTCTGTGTGGAGTCTGCACATTCTCTCTGTGTTTGTGTGGGTTTCTGCCCACAATCCAAAAACGTGCAAGTTGGGTGGATTGGCCCTGCTAAATTGCCCCATAGTGTCCAGGGATGTGCAGGTTAGGTTGATTAGTCATGGGAAATGCAGGAATAGGGTAGAGGGATGTGTCTGGGTGGGACACTGTTTGGATGGGCAGTGTGGGTCAAATGGCTTACCCCCATACTGCAGGGATTCTATGATCGTATGTCATTTTGGACTAGCTTTGGGGATAATAGAGAGCCCTTGTCAAGTAGGCAACAAGGAACTTGCTTCAATAGGATACTCCAGCAACAAACCTGCCTGCACCCATCCTCCTGAGAAGCCAAGTCCATCAACAGCCCCCTCCCGTACTCATTGGTGGGGAATAGCTTGGGTTTGGTACTTCCAATGAGACAAGGTGCCTGTAAACACTCTCCTCCTCCATTGCTCACCATCAGGTCTGCTACTTTTCCCCATCAGTGTAACCCTCCTACTATGAGGTGACAGAATGACGCACTTCGGCAACCAATTAGTGGCCACTTGAAGATCTCAGTTGACTCCAGATGGGTCACGCAACAGGACCACACCCCATCCTCTGTATGATTTGAGTCAGGTGTGGGGCAGGCAAGTTGGCTGAAACCTGGGTGCCATTGTATTTTAGATGCCAGCCTTCCAACCTTGCAGTGTGTCAAATCCAGGCCCAGTTATCATTTACAGAAAGGAGAGCAAATGAGACAGGTGTCCAATAAGTTGTCTTTCCCATGGATCATCAGGTCAAAGATTAATCGATTATGTCAGTGATAAAGTGGTGAGGCCTCATAGTCTTATCGCCAGATTATTAATTCAGAAGCCAGGGTAAATTTTTGATGAATCGGTATCAAATCCCGCCATGGCAGGTGGTGGAATCTGGATAAAAATCTGTAATTACAAATCAAATGATGACACTGAAACCATTGAGTGGTGAAACTCCATTGGTTCCTTTAATGAAAGGAAATTGTCACCGTTAACTGGACAGGCCTACATTTGACTCCAGACGGGATGGTGATTAAATGCTAGCCTAGCCACATCCTGCAAATGAATAAAAACCAAAATCAGGCATCTTGATCAGAAGATTCATTGAGTTGCATGCATGCTAGCAGCTTGTTCATGGCAGCTGTGAGTTGGTAGCAAGCAAGTGGGGACGGGAAAATCAGATCTCCTCTGTGGACCCCTTGGCCCATTGGAAGTTAATTTTACATGGACTTGGAGCCATTGTTCACCTATGACACAATGTGTTCAGGAGAACAGCCACAACATTTCAATCCACATACGTACGTTTTAAACTTACTTATACCTTTTAACGGGCTGCAATGAATCACCAGGATAGAGGAGCCCAAAACTAGAGGACACAGCTTTAAGGTGAAAAGGCAAAGATTTAAAAGGAGCATCTTTTTCACACAGAGGGCAGTGCGGGTATGGAATGAGCTCCCACAGGAGGTGGTGGAGGCTGGTGCAATTACAACATTTAAAAGGCATCTGGATGGGTACATGAATCGGAAGGGTTTAGAGGGATTTGGGTCAAATGCTGGAAAACGGGACCACATTAATTTAGAATATCTGGTGGGCACAGGCGTGTTGGGCCAAAGCAGCTGTTTCCATGCTGTCCATCTCTATGACTCTGGGTAAGGGAGTAACGTTAGCCATGTTGCAAAGTTGAACAGGAATTGAAATGAGATTTTCAGTTTGAATCCAAGCGATTTAAAGAGATAGAAAATTTGAGTGAAACTAAAATGAGTCAAGAGACAACGAGGACTTTTCAAGCACATTGTCGCTCTGCGATATTTGCAAAAGCAAATTGAAACCCGGCCTACATTTACTGAATGTGATTTGTTTCCATACCTTTTTCTTCACCTCATTATGGATATGTATTGCAATAGTGTATAGAATTAGTTGTGACAGAGGCTTCACTAGGATTTAGAGCTGTGGATGCCGGCTTGCATGCCTGTCTTATACTCTCCAATGCCTACATGATATGTTGCAACCGACTGTGCGTTTATTTTAGATGGACCCGAATCCGTTAATATGTCCATCGACCCACCACTTTCCTTTCACTCCTTGGGGTTGAGTGTAAACCTTTCCTGTTCTGCCGATTCAAATCCCGCTTCTGAGTTTCGGTGGTACCTTAACGGTAATCCTCTTCAGCATTATGAAGAGCAGCTAATCATTGATGGTATATCCTTGAACGACATTGGTAACTACACTTGTGAGGCTTTAAACAACGCAACGCAACAAAGTAACATGAGATCAACAGGCGTGATGGTCTTGGTAGGTACGTAATGGGTCTAGAGAAAGGAGAAGTGTTATTTTATTGCCCAGTTTTGTTGGAGTAGATAAACTGTTTTTGTTGACTGTTATATTGCATTACTTTGATTTAAAATATTTTCGACCATAGAAGGTTGCAAAGCTGACAACAGTATTTAATAAAAACTACACAAAAACTGTGCATGCAATTTTTATTGTTGTGTTTAAATGTATTATATTTCAGAATCTTAATTTGTGGTATTATGCAGGTCTAAAGAATTTTCAGCAGGCAATGGTTATACTAATGTACATAGAAATTGTGATCATTTTTTAATTTTAAAAAAGTCTTAAGAAGATCTGCACTGTAGGATGTGTGAAAAAAAAAACTTGGCTGATCGATTAATGCTAGCTCCAACTGTTGTTAAATATGATCATCAGAAAAGTCATCAGTCTTTTGTTGTTGAAACAAAATTATGGGTCCGTTTATGTTTAAAATGGAAATGAAATAGTAACATTTTCCTTTTGGTTCTGGCTTATTGTTTTGCTTCAACATTATTCTTGCAAACACCCTTGTTGCAAACTTTTCATCTTCATATGTCTTAGTATGCTGGTATTGAGCACGTACTCTTGCTTCATTCATAATCTTAACCCATATCTAAACTCTGAGGTGAATGACTTACAACCTTGCAAGCTCCTTTCACTACCTTTCTCTGTTAGGTTCCTGAGTTATTAGTTGCTTAACTGCTTTCAGGTGGAAGTGCTTTAGGCTACTATGCCGATTTGTACAATCTTTTCAGCATCCGCACTGTCAAGCATTGTCAGGGTTTTATATATCTGAAAAAGGTCCATTTCTCATTCTTATAAACTTCAGGAGATACAGGCCCAGCCTGTCCAATTTCTACTCTCAATTAACGCCCCACTTGCAAACCCATTCCAGGTAACATCAGTTGAGAAATAAGAATCCCATTATCTATCATGGCAGCAGCCGAGGTTCTGTGCTAAGGTGAATGGTCACAGAGTGGAACACTGACTCAGCCAATGAACTCAATGCTGCCCTAATGGAAATCACCGTACTCAACTTTGTGGGACCATTCAATGGCATTATTTTTGTTTTTCTGAATGAAGGTGCTGAGTGTCCGCCCCTTGTACTGGGCAACATTTCCTCAGCAGAAGAAAACCACACCTTAAAACAATTTATCTAATTGCAACTTGTGGGACCAAGCACAAATCGGTTGTCATGTCTCCCTACACAACGAGAGTGAGCACTATTTCAAAAACTGTCAGATTTGAAGCGTCTTCTGAAAACGACCAGGACCCTTTATAAGATGCAAGCATTCTCAGTTGCCATGAAAGGGGTGACTCTAAGTGTGAAATGATGATGTGTCCCAGGAATGCAAGAGGCAAGTGAGCTGAGAAATGAGACAACTTACAAGTCAACTCGGTTTTCCTGCTTTGTGGTACTTTGGAAGTTGGTAGGCAGCTAAAGTTCACATTCAGGCAGCAAACTGCCTCAGTGGGTGACACAGAAATGTGTCAGGCTGGATTACAGGCTGAAGGCTGTTACAGAGTGAGGTGAGCAGACGGCTGAGGTTGATAGTACTACCAAGGCCCAAGACAATAGAACCAACATTTGCCGGAACAGCTTCAGCAGTCAATTCACCACTACCATAACATTGCCCCTCAGGGACCTCACATGACTTGCACTACAATTCCATTTAACAGTCCGTTTGAAGCATAAACAGTTAATTTCCTTTTGTCCTTTAATAGCAATCGCAATTTTCCAATACACTTCCTTTCAGCGGCTTCCCATTAATTTATTAATTAGAACATTTGTCACCAGTTATCAAGTGGACTCTCTGTGCAAATATGCTGGCTACAAGCGCAGGACAGAGACTGGGAATCCTGCAGCAAGTATCTCACCTCCTGACTCCCAAAGCTTGTCCACTATCTACAAGGCACAAGTCAGGAGTGTGATGGAACACTGCCCGCTAGCCTGGAAGAGTGCGGCTCTAAAAACACTCAAGAAGCTTGACACCACCCAGGACAAAGCAGCCTGCTTGATTGACAGCACAGACATCCATTCCCTCCACCAGTGATGCTCAGTAGCAGCAGTGTGTACCATCTATAAGTTGCACTGCAGAAATTCACCACTTGGACAGCACCTTCCAAACCCACAACCATTTGCATCTAGAAGGACAAAGACAGCAGACATGTGGGAACACCACCCCTTGCAAGTTCCCCTCCAACCCAGTCACTATCCTGACTTGGAAACATATCACAATTCCTTCTATGTCATTATGCCAAATTCTTGGAATTCCCTCCCCTGACGGTATTCTGGGTCTACCTACACTACAGAGACTGCAGAAGTTCAAGTTAGCTCATTACCACTTTCTCAAGGGGCAATGAGTGATGGCCAATGTTTGCTGGCTCCAGCTAGCGATGCCCACAACTCACGAGTCAATAAAAAAGAAAGTTCAACCCCGCCTTGATACAATGTGCAAAATCCCACCCCGTATTGCTTCTGTTCAAATAGCAAGCTTGTATTCCATCTCTGCATGACCTATCACTTTACAAGGTGCAGCCTTAATAGCTGGTCAATTTCCATTGCTTTCCATTTCACCCTCTTTATCTCTATTTGCACATTTTGCAGCTAAGTGGCATGTATCAACTAAGGAATCGTAACAATTGGACATATTCCTGAACTGCAGATTAAAATAAAATGTTACTAAATAAACCTCCTTATTTTGAGATTGTGCCAACTAGCAGAGTACCAATTTGACACTGTCAGAATCTCGGATCTCCACATATGGAATTTGCACAATTTAAACCGAAAGTAATGCAGGGGATTATTTACCCTTTGGACCCACAAGTTTTAAAAAGATTCAACAAATTTCGAATATGGCCCTAACTCCACCGCCTTACTTTTTCGAGTGCATTAACTACTCTCCTGTGTTTTGACAGAACCTGTGTCCAAGCCTAACGTTACTGCTAATGCTACAAACCTAATAGAATTCAATGACACCGTGGCTCTGACTTGCATCGCATCAGGCACAGCAGTTTCATATCAGTGGCTTGAGGAAAATAGCCCTATTACTCCCAGTGACAGGATTGCCCTAAGTGATGATAATAGCAGCCTTACTATATCTGGAGTGTTACGGTCCGATGGAGGATTTGCCTGCTATGCATTCAACGACATTAACGGGATGACAAGTGACCCATACCATCTAAACATTAGCTGTAAGTGTCCCAACATAATGTTACTTTTATCATTTTATCACCACTCCTGCTGAATCTGTGATAGGGGAAGAGGGGGAAAAGACTTGATCTTTTGTTTATAATGTTTGCTCATTAAAACAGGTATGCAAATGACTGACAACTCTCAAAATAGCAAAGATAATTGGCTTTACATTTATTTGTATTTTCAAAGAAGTGCCCCTGAAATATTTTGACCTTTTGGAAACAGCACTGGTTATAAAAATGTTACTCTTTAGCAGTGGTGGTGTAGATCAGTGTGTGTTGCCTACGCGCCAACTAATTAACAAAAACATCTTTTCCATATTTTCAATTTTTACTCTGCCGGTTGTAATATGAAGCTCTTTCAGAACAGCTACATGTTGGCATTTCCAGATAGAATTAGAGTTTTGTGTTTGCAATGAAGTTGATTTTTAAATGCGACCCCTGCCTAGCCAAAAAAAAATTCAGATTGATTTGGGAGTCAAAATTCATAATTGAGCAAATCGAATGATTTTATTGAAATGTTAACTCACAAGAATTCAGTTCATTGCATTAATACTGCAGGGGTGCCCAGTGGGTTTTTTGTGGATCAGACGCATTAAGAAACAGCTGCAAGACATCCCAATTCCAGCTCACAACAGGAAATAGATTTCTTGCCATCCCTGACCCCCCTAACCCTTATATTCAATTGCTGTCACTGAAAGCTGGATATTTTGGCAATTTTGCAAAATTCCAAAACTCCTACTAAACCATTGCTAACTGGGCTGAGAGCAAACAGTTTGTTCAAAGCATCTAAAACCACCAGATACCAATACATTGCTAAGTGTACAGAGAGATGGTTTGTACTGACACCATACATAATCATTGTATCCCTATCTTTGCCGAAGGAACACCGCCATGGTCACAGTAACTTATTTGCCAAAAATTTATCTTTCAAACATTTTAAACCATTTTCATAATGCCAGTTGATTGCAGTGCAGTCAGTTAGCATGGCATAACTGACACTGTGCCTCAACCATGCTATCTGGCAAAAGGCATCAGAGACTCTTTACTGCATACTCATGAACTGACATTGAACCCTGCCATTGAGCCCTACCATTACAAACAGAGGAAGTGGGCATTAAGCCCACCATTACATGCTGGCATCGAACCCCACCATTACATACTGGGTAAACTGGCATGAACCCTGCCCTTATACACTGGGGAAGCTGGCATTGACTGCACCATTACAGACTGGCATTAATCCCACCAATACACACAGGGTAAACTGCCATTTAACCTTTCCATTACACATTGGCGAAATTGGCATCAAACTCTGTCATTACACACGGAGTAAACGAGCACTGAACCTTCCCATTAAACATTGGGTAAACAGGCATTGAACTCTGCCACTACTGGAGATTCCGATATTGGCCCTAAAAGTCAGCCTCACCCCCAGAGGACAACTGGGCTACTCTTTCATTAGATGCCTGGTGGTGAGTGTTCCCAGACATCAGATGAGTGGTGAGGTTGAGATAGCGGGACTATCGTGGTGACCTAATATTACACACTGGGGAAACTGGAACTGAGCTCTGCTATTGGGTAAAATTTCATTGAGCTCGCCATTATATACTAGGGCAACTAACATTGAGCCAGCCCTTTTATATATAGTGGAAATTGGAGATGAGGTAACCTATTCCACACTGGGGAAATTGACATTGAGTCAACCAATTAGATACTGGGGTAAATGATATGGCATGCCACCATTTTACAGTGTGGACATTAAGATACCCAGTATAGACTGGGGTAACTGACATTCCATCCACACACCAGGAAATATGACATTAAACCAAACTATTACAAACTGGGAATACTGTGATGTGGAGATGCCGGTGTTGGACTGGGGTGGACAAGGTCAGAAATCACATGACACCAGGTTATAGTCCAACAGGTTTATTTGAAATCACAAGCTTTTGTAGCCTCACTCCTGAAGAAGGAAGGAGGCTCCGAAAGCTTGTGTTTTCAAATAAACCTGTTGGACTATAACCTGGTGTCGTGTGATTTCTGACTAGGGATATTGACATTAGGCCACCCAATTACACAGTACAGAAATTGATGTTAAGCCAACTCATGACACGCCGAATGGTGATGTTAAGCCAACCCATTACACAACGCATAACCTGATGATGAGCCAGCCCATTACACACCGTGGAAAGTCACATTAAATTACCTTATTATATGCTGGGTAAACTGACATTGCATCCTGCCATTCTACACTGGAAAATCTGATATTAGGCTAACCCATTACACACTGGGGCCACTGATATTGAGGCATTCCCATTACTCACTCGATAAACTAACTTTAGACCTTGCCGCTACGCACTGGGAAGACCGATATTGAGCCTACCCATTACACCCTGCAGAAACTGACACTAAGTAATCCCATTGCACACTGGAGAAACTGACATTGGACCTTACCATTGCACACTGGGGAATGTGACTTTTATCCACAGCACCACATACAATAGAAATCTCACTTCCAAACCCACAATTAAACAGTATGGAAAACAACCCAAACTCTTGCCTTCAGTTGACATTGCAGATGGTGTGTAGAAAATTGAAGGTGTGTAGAAGACACATGGCTGTGTATTTTCTGCAATGGTGATGGTGGTGATGATCTCCTTCTAAAATTGGATAGTCCACGATTGCCTTTTGTTTCAGCATAACTTTACGACAATACATTTGTGCATTTATTTTAGATGGACCGGATCTCCCTAAAATATCCATTAAACCTGATTTGTCCACTTACCCCACTGGAAGAATGGTTACTTTTTCATGTTCTGTGGACTCAAACCCATCTGCAGAATTGGAATGGTTGCACAATGATACTCATCTTCAACAGAAAGGGCGAGATCTAATTATTGTTAGCATTTCGTTGAATGAAAGTGGAAATTATACCTGTCAGGCTTTTAACAATTTAACAAAAAGATGCAATGCCTCAACTAAGCAAATAGTTGTAATAGGTAGGTAACACATTTCTCCATTTTATTTCCTTGGCTTGTGGTCCACTTGTGGATTGGTGAAGGGGTCTTTTGTTCAATGCTGGGAAGAAAACGAACGGGAATAAATTATTTGATAATAAAATGGAGCTTCTTTCTCCTCCTTAGTTTCGCTGATAAAATGACAAATAACATTGGACCAAGAAATAATTTTTCAGTACTTACCTCAACGTTATCATACCTTGTAAAGAAAATATAGACAGTCCTAACTGCTCCATTATTTACTCAATTGCAACAACAATTAAGGCTAAAATTGGTTGGTATGCCATCTTTAGCTTGCATATGAACTCATCTGGATGACAATAAAATTTGCCATTTTAAGTTTTCAACTTGTTTCAAGTAAATTAATTGGTGACTGTCAAATAGCTTGCCAGAAAATTTATATATGCATTAGTGACAAGAATTCCTGAATGCAGTTAAACAACCAACTCTGAAGCGATCAATTCTGAAACGCTTATCTTTGATATTTAATTGTAATATTTTTAATAACGTTAATTTGAGGGAGGTTATTAATGCTGTTTTAACTTGCTGTTGTGGAAATGTTACTTGCGTATTGAAGAAATTATTATAAGTTACTTGCATGTTCTAATATTAAAACAGCCCTGAACTTATTGGTTCCAAAAAAAGAAATATTCTTTGTGCGGATGCTTTAAATATCAAATTGTTTTAACCCCTTGAAATTCTTCCCACCTTCTGGGGCTTATGCCTTTCCAAAGGAAGGCTTCAAATTGAAATGGAGCCAAGTCAATAGAACTAAAGAAAGGTGAGTGAGATTTTTCAGGTCACAATGTCAGAGCATGCTTAAGAATCCAGCTGCCCATTCTAATACTCATGTCCGTAGCCTTGCAGGTTCCAACATTTCAGGAGGGGATCCAGATTCCCTTTCAAAGGGGTGAGGGTCTCCAATTCTACCGCCAAACTGGGCAACGGACTACAAACAGTCACCCGTCCTCTGGTTGCAGAAAGGTTTGTCCTCCTGGCCCCTCTAACCTTTCCACTGATCACCTCCAATCTGTGCCTGCTGGCAACTGATCTCTCCACCAAGTGAGAAAGAGAGATAACAAGAACTGCAGATGCTGGAGTCAGAGTCGATACAGTGTAGAGCTGGAGGAGAACAGCAGTTCAGGCAGAATTAGAAGAGCAGGAAAGTCAAAGTCAACGCTTCTGGTTTACACTCTTCAACAGAGTCCTGATGAAGGGTGTAAACCTGAAATGTTGACTATCCTGCTCCTCTGATGCTGCCTGATGAGCTGTG
This sequence comes from Ginglymostoma cirratum, assembly GCA_024137785.1. NCBI lineage: Eukaryota > Metazoa > Chordata > Chondrichthyes > Orectolobiformes > Ginglymostomatidae > Ginglymostoma > Ginglymostoma cirratum. The sequence goes on along the minus strand of JAHRHZ010000141.1, from coordinate 197,040 downwards.
TCCCTCCAGCTCCACACTGTATTTTCTCTGCCAAGAGAAACAGGTCTTCCCTGACCCTCTCTATCTAAGCCCCTCATTATGTGGTACATCTCGACAAAGTCATCTCTCAGCCCCCTCTGTTTGAGGGTGAACAACCCTGGCCTTCCAATCTTTCGTCACAGCGCTAGTGACCTGGGTTCGATTTGACCCTCGGGCGACTGTCTGTGTGGAGTTTGCATGTTCTCCCTGTAGTCTGTGTGAGTTTCCTCCCACAGTTCAAAGATGTGCAGGTTAGGTAGATTGACCATGCTAAATTGCCCCATAGTGTCCAAGTATGTGTAGGCTAGTTGGATTGACCATGGAAATCACAGTTATAGGGTTGGGGGGTGTTCTGGGTGGGATGGTCTTCAAGTGTCGTTGTGGACTTGATGGGCCAAATGGCCTTCTTCCACACTGTAGGGATTCTATCTAACCCAGCCATCAGCACACTTGTCCTAGCTGCTGGTCCTAATAAGCAATCCCGAGACAGCTTCCACCACTTCTTTATGTTTTTATTTATTCACTCGTGGAATGTGGGGTGCACCGGCTGGACAGCAATTATTGCCCGATCCTAGCTGCCCCTCGAGATGGTGGTGGTGAGCTGCTTTCTTAAATTGCTGCAGATCATGTGCTATAGGTAGACTGACATTGTCGTTCGGGAGAGAATTCCAGGATTTTTACTCAGCGACACTGAAGGAATGGTGATATATCTCCAAGTCATGCTAGTAAGTGGCTTGGAGGGGAATTTGTAGGTGGTGGTGTTCCCATGTATCTGCTGCCCTTGTCAATCTAGATGGAAGAGGGTTTGGAAGGTGCTGTCAAAATAACTTTGGTGAATTTCTGCAGTGCATCTTGTAAATGGTATACACTGCTGCGACTGATCATGACTGGTGGAGGGAATGGATGCTTGTGGGTGTGATACCAATCAGCCCAGATGGTTTGTCCAGAATGGTGCCAATTTTCCTGAGTGTTGTTGGAGTTATACTAATCCAGGCAAGTGGGGAGTATTTTGTCACAGTGCCTCTTTGATGATAGAAAAGTGCTGTGGGATCAGGAGCTGAGTTATTGACCGCATTATTCTGAATTCTTGATCCCTCCCAAATGTATCATGAATTCTCACATCCTTGAGCCCATAACCTCATGTGAAGTTTCATTAAATACTGCTCACAAGCCAAAGGGTACAGTGCATTCTGCTTTTGCACAGCTGACTTCATGAGTAAATCCCCCCATAACGTTAAGAAGTTTAGTTAAGCATTGTAAATGCCTTCTGAATTCATAGTGCATGTTGTCTGTTGGTCCACAAACCTATCTATGTTTTGTGCTGATGAGGGGCTAGCTAAGTAACTGTGAACAGGTACTGTCAGTCACCAAGTTCAGCACAGAGTTAAAATTTATAACACACACAGAAAGCACTGGAGAAGCGTGTGGGAAGTGATGGCCTGGCAGTATTATTGTTTATCGTATTATGTTAATCCAGAGACCCAGATAACTTTCTGGGGTTCGAATACCACCACTGCAGATGGTAGAATTTGAATTCAATAAATATGCTGGAATTAAGAGTCTGATGGTGACTGTGAATCTCTTGTCAATTGTTGGGGATTTAGGGAAGGAAACTGCCATCCTTACCTGGTCTGGCCTACATGTGACTCCAGACACACAGCAATATGGTTGACTCCTAACTGCCCTTTGGGCAATTAGGGATGGACAATAAATACTGCTTGGCGAGAAATGCCCTCAACCCATGAATGAGTTGGGTAAAAAAAACTCAGCAGTGCCTATGGAGAGAAAAAGAGAGTTAATATTTTGATTCTAAAGTCTGAACTAAAAGCAGCTTGGAAAGGTTGTATTAATGCTGACGATGACTGGGGAGGGCAAGGAGGTGAGATGAATCGGTGGAGGTGATGCCGAGAGAGGGAGAGAAATAAAGGAACAGCAGAAAAAGGGATTACAGGAACATTGGAACAGGGGTACATCATTCAAACCCTTGACCCTGTTCTGCCATTCATTGAGGTCATGGCTGATCTGTGGCCTAACTCCCCATTCCTGCCTTTGTTGTATATGCCTTAATTCCATTGCTTAACAAAAATCTAAGTGCTTCAGATTTTAAATTAACACATGATTGCTGATCATAAGTGGACAGGGTGACGAATGCAGGGTTGGGTTGCTAATGAGAGATGTGTATGGTTGAAAACGGTTTGGCTGTAAGAGGAAAAGCAAACCATAAAGAACAGAATCTGGAGCTGTGGAGTGTTCATGCACTGAAATTGTTAAACTCAGCACTGAGTCCTAAAGGCTGTAAGGTACCTAGGTGGAAGATGACGTGTTCATCCAGCTTAAAATGTACATTGAGTTCCTTCAGGTAAAGCAGAATAAATTTAAAGCTTGACGATGCTTCAACAAACATAGATAAAAGGTACTGCAGATGCTGGAGAATCCGAGATAACAAGGTGTGGGGCTGGATGAACACAGCAGGCCAAGCACCATCATAGGAGCAGGAAAGCTTGACGTTTCGGGCCTAGACCCTTCATCAGAAATCTGATGATTTCTGAT
>JAHRHZ010000141.1:163341-194072 GCA_024137785.1 Ginglymostoma cirratum | reverse complement strand
GTATCATGCACAGTATTGTTCACTTTATTTAAGGGAGGATGCATTTGCGTCAGAAGCAGTGCAGAGAATGAATACTGGATATGGAACTTATCTTGATTTCTGATGAAGGGTCTCGGCCTGAAACGTCAAGCTTTCCTGCTCCTATGATGCTGCTTGGCCTGCTGTGTTCATCCAGTTCCACACCTTGTTATCTCCTCAACAAACATACTCTGCATCGACTCAGAATCCAGGAAAGTACAATTTAGACACTTAACAATGTGGCAATTTTTTTTTGCAATTGCAAATTGAATTTCAGACAAGTCATAACCTATACTGAAGAATGTCAGCTATAGAGAAAGACTCGATCGGATGGGACTCTTTTTCCCTGGACGTAGGAGGCCGAAAGGTAGCCTTAGAGAGGTTTATAAAATCATGAGTGGCATAGATAATGTGAACAGGAAAAATCTTTTTCCCAGGGTAGCGGAGCCCAAAACTAGAAGGCACAGGTTTAAGGTGAAAGGGAAAAGATTCAAAATGGACCTGAGTGGCAACTTTTTCACACAGAGAGTGGTGCACATACAGAACGAGCAGCCAGAGGAAGTGATAGAGGCGTGTACAATTATAACATTTAAAAGACATTTAGCCAGGGGAGGTTTAGAGGGATATGGGACAAATGCTGCCAAATGGAACTCATTTAGTTTAGGAAACCTGGTCGGCATGGATGATTTGGGCCAAAGGGCCTGTTTCCGTGCTGTATGACTCAGTGAGTCTTGGCTGTTCATTTGGTTTGGCACAGTTTGAAAATCTTGTTGGAATGAGCAAAGTTTTAAAACTCTAGTTACTTGTTCAGGTAGAAAGTTGCCAATCAATCTGTTTCTCCATGAGATGGTGCGTAATATATACTCAGTGCCTGTCTTAGTTAAAAATAATGCATAGGTAGAAATGCTCACTCTAATATTTGCTTCTCTGATCCTATTTTTAACATTACTGATCTTCATGTGTAAATATCTGCCCTCAAGTTATCATGAGTGGAAGTGAAATAAGAATTGAAGTGTATGTGCCCAATGACAAAAAATGACTTTGTTGTGAATCATTACTGGAATTTCTGGCTCACTTTATGGTGGTGTATGGCAGGGAGATGATGACCTTGTGCTGTTATGACTGGACTGTTACTTCAGAGCGTAACCTGCTGGGGACCTGGGTTCAAATCCTGCAATGGCAGCCTTTGAATTCAGTTTGGATGGCATGGTGGCTCAATGGTTAGCACACCACCTCATACTGCCAGGGGCCCCCAGGTTTGATTCCAGTCTTGGGTGACTGTCTCTGTGGAGTTTGCACATTCTCCCTGTGCCTGTGTGGGTTTCCTTTGGGTGCCCTGGTTTCCTCAAGCAGTCCAAAGATATACAGGTTAGGTAGATTGGCCATGCTAAATTGGCCTGTAGAGTTTCCAGGGATGTGCAGGCCAGGTAGATTAGCCATGGTAAATGTGGGGTTACGGGGATAGGTAAGGGGAAGTGGGTCTGGGCGGAATGCTCTTTTGGAAGGTTGATGCAGACTTGATGGGCCAAATGGCCTCTACCTGTACTGTAGGGATTCCATGGTGTATACCTTTACTGTATGCTTGTCACTTGACCTGCTATTCAAGATATTACAAACTCAGACCCCAAGCAGACAAGAAAGTAAACACTGTCCCTGCCCCAAGCCCGACCCACTTTCCAATGCACAAGAATCATTAGTCTGTTGCAGCCCAGTTTTGATGAGTCAGTGATCCCATCTACTGATGGGCATTTCTGGCTTGTGGTGAGATTATTCTACATCAGTGTTACCAGATATCGGGGAGCTGGGACCTGTTGGATTTAATTAAAGGTGCCAACAATCTCACAGGCAAAAAAAAATGTTGTTGCAAATAAATACCAAAGATAAAGTTAACTGCAATAAAAATGCCTCGCGTTTAAGGATTTGTGTGTGGAATCCTCACTTTAAGTCACCCCGTTTAAAGTTCCTTCACTTTAAAGTTGTTGCTGTCCTATGTTCACTCATTTTCCATTTTAACAGCCCCTTATTTCCCAGTCATACCAGGATTGTGATATGATTGTGCCTTTTGTACCATTGTGAGTTGCATCATTGTGATGCCAGCTAGGCCCTGGCATTCTGCACTCCACTGTGTGTGTGTGTGTGTGTGTGTGTGTGTGTGTGTGTGTGTGTGTGTTGCAGTCCAAAATCATTCATGTAAAATTTGTATCTCCATTCAGGTTCTGAGGTAAATGCAAAAAAATATATATTTGTTTTCTTCCTTAACATCTCTGTTTTTCTTTTTAGCTGAAATAGCCATCGAACTGTTCTGGATTTTGTTATTTTCAAAGAATTCTCTGCTGTGCTATACTCTACGGTACTTTACCTGTACAGGCGCAACAACTGAGTGCCTGTACCACATTGTAAATGTTTTTACCATTGTAAGCAAGAAGCTTTCTTTCTTCACTGAAGGTTTCCTTGTATTTGCTTTGCAAGTTATTTCAACATGATACTGCAAGTGTATAGTACAGTATTTCAAACTTTACATAGCCTTATGCAGGCAAAGGGTTTCCTCAGAAACCTAACTCTGACTATAGCATTGATTCCAATGAGAAACCATGCTTCACTTAAAGTTGCAATTTTCAGAAATGCAACCCTGACTTTAAGTGTGAGAACCATGTACTTCCACCTTACATTTTTAGCTTTAAGGCTGGCAATGTTAACTCAAGATGCCTTGTGAAATAATTCACCACTTTTGCCTGATAAGTGTAAACTTTTGAATTGTGATAATGCATAGAGCATTCTCCCAACATTGGAAAAACTTAAGATAGCGCTGGCAAGCAATTGATGGCTGAATGGCAGCCTTCCCGCAATCTTTCAATGATTATTTGCATTAATTTTGGGGCCAAATGTATTCGTTCTGTTAAAGTAGTCCTTGATTTGCTTATGCTTAATGGGTGACATCTTTTTATAAGAAACAGAGATGGGGGCCGGAAAATTCAACCTTGGAGGGAGGAAGGGATTGGAGAGAAAGCACCCCTCATCACTATTCTGCCTCCATCCTTTCAGTTCCACTTATCGGCAAATCATATTTGCCTTTGTGTTCTTCAACTCATCACTAATCTTTCCCAAGTGTCATTTGTGGTCGGTCTGACTTAAAGCGTCAATTTCAAATCATCACACATTTTACAGGTAACTACACACCTTGATTTTAAACCAGACACCAGTATGCGTGAAACGTGAAGCACGGCAGAAAAATAGAGAAAGATGATGAGTTAAAATGGAGACCCCAGTGATCACTGAATGGGGAATCGAAAATGATGTAACTCCGTTTCATTTTGCAAATTTTATTTACAGAACCAGTTAGTAACGTCACTATATCGTCCAACAATTCAGCACCAGTAGAAAGCCTCCATACCATTTTATTGACTTGTCATGCCATGGGGTCTATACAATCAAGGATATGGTACAAGGATAACAAAGTTGTCAAGAACAATGACAGAATGATGACATCTGAGGATAATGCGATGCTGACTATAATCAATGTTGACAGAAACGATTCAGGAATGTATACATGTCACGTCTTTGGTAACACTAACAATGTTTCCGGAAATTTCAACCTGATAATTAATTGTAAGTACACAGAGATCTCGAGGTATTAGTTTGTATTTACCATCAGTGATTATTTTAGGTGCAAAGACAACACATTTTCTCGATTCCTTTTTGTAGATGGACCAGACGAAGTCATTATTAGACCCCCAGGGTCAAATCAGCTAGAACCGGGGGCATCGCTTACATTAAGTTGCTCTGCCTCATCAGTCCCAGCAGCTATCTATAAATGGTACAATGATGATAGTCCATTACAAATGGGACAAACTTACAACATTGATTCGGCAAGTCAAAGTTCTAGTGGGAATTATACCTGTCAGGCTCATAACACCATAACAAAAAAAAACAGAAGTTCTACTGTAGAGGTAACTATCCAAGGTAAGTAAACATTTCACCAAAATAAACTGACAAAATTATGTCTGTGTGCTTTATGTTTCTTCTCTATGTTGTTCTTTCTTTCTTTATTTGTGATAACAAACTAATATTTCTTTCCAACATAACAAATAATAATATTGTCAACATCTATCCATTCTGACAATCACATCAGTAACAGAAAGTTTAAATCTGCAGCAGCATTAATGAATCCTCAGAGACTGAGGCAGTCGCAATCCGAATGCAACAAGACCTGGACAACGTTTGGATTTGGGCTGACAAATCGCAAGTAAACTTCATGCCACACTAGTGCCATCAACAAGACAGAATCTAATTATCACTCCTTGACATTCAACATTACCATCACTGAATCCCCAATATCAACATTTTGAGGCTTACTATTGACCAGAAACTCAACTGAACTAATCATATACAGTGGCTCGAAATCCTGCACTGAGTAACTCACTTTGTGACTCCTCAAAGCCTACCCACCATTGACAAGGCAGAAGTCAGGACTGTGACGAAATACTCCACACTTACCTGAATGAGTGCAGCTCCAACAACACTCAAGAAGCTCAAAGCCATCCAGGATAAAGAAATCTGCTTAATGGCATCATATTCACAAATATTTACTCCCTCCAACACTGATGCTGGGTAGCAGCAATATGTGCCATGTACAAGATGCTTTGCAGAAATTTACCAAAACTCCTTGGACAGGACCTTCCAAATTTATGACTATAACTATCTAGAAGGACTAGGGAGACAGATTCAAGAGAGCACAGACTCCCTGCAAGTTCCCTTCACTCACCTTCTCGATTTGGAAATAGAGTCATAGAATCTGTGTGGCGTTTTCACATTCTCCTGTGTCTGCATGGGTTTCCTCTGGGTACTCCTGTTTCCTCCCACAGCCCAAAGATATGCAGGTTCAGTGGATTGGCCATGTTAAACTTGCCAATTAGTGTTCAGGGATGTGCAGGTTAGGTAGATAAGCCATGGGTTGTGCAGGGTTAATGGGATAGAGTAGGGGGCGTGGGTCTAGGTGGGAGACTGTTTGGAGAGCCAGGGTGGACTTGATGGGCTGAATGGCCTGATTCCACACAGTAGGGATTCTGTCATTCTATTGCAGAGATTTGCTTGAGAGTGGGACAAGACTGGCAGCTTAATGTTCCAAGATTTATGTGTCTCAGACAAGACAGAAAGGGATATAAAAGGTAGGAGTGTCACACAACATCATTGCTGTACTGAGGGAGGGCACCTTGAGACAGCTCATCCAGCAAGGCCATAAGGATAGAGGTCAGGAGCAGGAAAGGTGCAATCACTTTGAAAGGATTGTACCACAGGCCTCTCAAGAGCCACTGAGGTGATCAAAAAAGTGATAGTGAACAGGCAAGTGGACAGAATATGGAGAAATGTAAAAACAACAGGCTAGTTATGGTGGGTGATATGAACTGCTGCTATAGTCACTGGGACTTCCTTAGTGCCAAGGGCTTGAATGGGGGCAGGGAGGGGTGGTTCTTAGGTGTGTCCAGGATGGGTTTTTTGAAACAATATGTTAATAGTCCAATGAGGGAAGGGACCTACAAGATCTGGCATTGGGAATGAGCCCAGACAGGTGATCCAAGTTTCAATGAGGGAGTATTTTGGGAACAGTGACCATAATTATGTAGATTTAAGTTACTATTGATAAGGATAAGAGTAGTTTTAGAGTAAAAGCATGAAATTGCTAAACTGGGGAAAGGCTAACTACACCAATATTAGGCAGGAGCTGGTGAATGTAGATTTGGGGTCGGTGGGGGGGGGGGGGGCCCGGCTGTTTCAAAGTAAATCCTCATTTGCCACAAAGGCCAGTTGACTTGAGTTCAGGACCACCATGTTCCTGTAAAAATGAAGGATAAGAATAGCAAGTTTCAGGAACTATGGATGACAAGAGAAATATATTGACATTCTTTTGGCTTTGCTGAATCAAAATCTTGCAAGTCCCTCTCTAATAATGGGAGTCTGTCTACCAAAATGACTGTAGTGTTTTAAGAAGGTTAACCTCACCAGGGAATTGCAGGACAGGTAATAAATGTTCGCCCATCCAGCAACATCACGTGAATGAACTTTTAAAAAGTGCAGTATCAAATTGGAATTTAAAAGTGCAGAAGGTACTTCTTAGAAATTCTCAAGACACTTGAGAAATTTTACTTTCAGATGTAACGCGTGTTTTTTCATCGTGCATAATTCTACCCAATTGAAAGTTTAATAGGAAGGCGAACTTTGCAAGTGCAGAGTTTCAAGATGATCTCAAGATTACCATTCACAGTTAGGTAGCGTAACTCAATATCATAACTCAATTGGATACTGATCTGTAACAAGCATAGAGAATGCTGGAAAAGCTCAGCAGGTCTGGTAACTTCTGTGGAGAGACAAACAGAGTTCACTTTTTGAATCTAGTGTGATTCTTAATCAGAGCTAGTTCTGTGTCCACAGTTGTTGCCAGACCGGCTGACTTTCTCCAGCATTTTTTTGTGCTTGCTTCAGATTTCATGTGCAGTTCTTTCCTTTCATTTGAGCGCTGCAATGTGTTGACGCAAAGCTTTTAGTTCACGCTTCTAATATTAAAGGATGATATTAAAGGATATTCGACATTTAGAAATAAGGAAAAAGGGAAAGAAGATGGATAGGTGCTGACTAAAAGGAGCAGGATCAGTGGATTCATGAGGGAGGATCACTGATCAGAAGAAACGGAATGTAGAACCTGTTTGAGTCAATCTAAGCAAAAGCAAGGAGCCACGGTTATTGGCCGAAGTTGTTGAGAGGCCACCAAATGTCAGTCATACTGTAGAGCAGTAGTACTGTTGATAAAGCAGGAAATTAGAGATGCATATAACAAGAAGAAAAGCAATTATCGTGTATGACTTCAGGCTAGAGAATAGGAATTCTAATGTGCACTAATTCCTGGAAGATGTTTGGGATGATTTGCTGCAGCAATATGTTGAGGAACCAACCTGGGATGCAGCAAAAAAGGCTGAATGAATAATCTTGCTGCAGAAGAACCTTGAGGGAATAATAATCATATTATGATAGATTTTTACTATTTGGTTTGGAAATGTAGCAGTTCAATCTAATATTAGTGTCTTAAATTTAAACAAGGTCGATTATGATGGTTTGAGGAGGAAATAGGCCATAGTGAATTGAAGAAATACATGAAAAGTTTGATGGTAGATAAGAAATGTCTACTGTTTTAAAGAATTAATGCTTTAAAAAAATCTATGCCTCGAAGGCAAAATATCCGACAGGAAAAATGAGAGATCTGTGGCTATCAAAGAAAGTTTAATATAGTCTAGTGATTAGAACCAAGTGGATATAATTGACTAAGAGATCCTTGATTGGGGTTGTTAACCTGGGCCAATCAGGTAGTCCTGGCTGACAGATAGTAGGGGATTCAGAGTCTCCTCACTTCAAGACCAAAATATTGAATATTTTCAAGAAGGAGATATGTTTAATTCTTAGGGCTAAAGGGAGCAAAGGATATGTGGAGAAAGGTGGAGCAGGGTTGGAGGATCAGCCATGAACATGTTAAATCATGGAGCAGACTTGATAGGCCAGATGGCCTACTCATTCTCCTATTTTCAATGTTTCTAGAATGGTGGGGTAAGCTTGAGAAGCCTTCTCTTGCATTCTTAGTACAGGCTACTCCATCCTCTCTTCATAATCTGTGACTGTTGATGTACCAGCCCATGGTCTTATCATAATACAATCAATACCATCCTGTAAAACATTCTGTCACTTCCAGCATAGGCAATGCATTGCTGTTCTAACAATCGAATCACCTAAACAGTCACATCATCGGGGCAATCATATGTAACACTGAAGGCACTGCATCACGTAGATGGAGTGCAGTCGCAATTCACAGCTGTTACTGACCCATGAGCTGAATGCATCATTTAACCAAGAAGGATTCAGTGTTTGAACATAACACTGAAAATTAAAAGCAAAATATTTGCAGTACTAAATTCATCTTTACTCTCTGGTATGCTACTGTATGCTCATAGTGTTCATGGTTGTCTTTTTCAGAAAAAACGCCACACAGCAGTAAGGTGTCAGTCGGAGCCATAGTAGGCACTGTGATTGGAGTTCTTGCTGGTGTTTTTGTCATCGTGGTAATTGCATGGCAAATCGGGAAGAAACACTCCAGGTAAATGCATGACATGTACATTTAATGAACATCTTTGTTGTTTTTCCTTCACTTGTGAGAAATTGAGATTACATAGATTATCTGCACAAGTCAGTCATTTATTTGGCCATAAGATAAAGGTAAAGGCCATTAGGCCATTCAGCCCATTAAGTCTGCTCCATCATCGATCAAGGCTAGTATGTTTGTCAACCCCTTACTAATCTTGAGCCTGTCAATGTTTTCATTGTTAGAATTTGGGGCGTATGTGTCAGACATTGCCAGTTTCCCAGAAAGTGGAGATAGAGAGAGAGAGACATAGGGTTAGGGGCGTTCCAGCTGAAGCAGCTCCCCATCTATATCCCACCAGCAGGGGTTCTCTCCGTGGTAACATGACTCTTTAAAATGAAGAGGATGGTGTGGTGGAGATGAAGAGAAAGCAGTCCATGCCCCTGCTGAGGAGATTCCCCTCCAGCAATCACCCCATGAAAGGTTCATTTTGTAGAAAGCACCTACTTCTCTGGCCTTCTATAATTTGCAGTGCTACCCCCTAATTCAGCAGCTGACCCTTGGTTTGGGATTTGTATCTCTCAGAGGGGCCCATGTGAAATGGGTGGAGAGAGGGCTACATTTCCTGCAGAAGTTGGGATTGGCTAAATTCAGGACCAAGTTTCAACAATTCTCCACTCAGCAACCAAAGCTGACTCATGATAAGTGTGAGGTGATGCAGTTGGGCAGGACAAACAAGGCAGGGATAGCATATGACAAGTGGTAGGATGCTGGGAAGCACTGAGGATCAGAGGGACCTTGATGTGCATGTACACTGTTCCCTTTAGGTAGCAGGACCGGTAGACAAAGTGGTTAAGAAGGCATGTGAGATACTTGCCTTTACTAACTGAGGCATAGAGCTTAAGAGCAGGGAGGTTACGCTGGAACTGTATAAAATGTTGGTTAGGTCACAGCGAATCTTGAATCCACATTACAGAAGGGATGTGATAGCACTGGAGAGGATGCAGAGGGAGATTCATCAGGATGTTTCCTGGGCTGGAGAGTTTTGGTTATGAAGTGAGACCAGACATACTGGGGTAGTTTTTCTTAGAGCAGAAGTGGGGATATGATTGAGATGTATAAAATGATGAGGGATGTAGACAGGAAGGAACACTCTCCCCTTGATGGAGGGATCAATGACCAGGGTTTAGATTTAAGGTGAGAGAAGGACAGTTAGGGGGAATTTGAGGAAAAAAAAAATTTCATCCAGAGCGTGGTGGGAATCTGGAAATCAATAACTATAAGGGTGGGAGAGCCAGAAACCCTCATAACATTGAAGAAGTGTGGAGATGTGCACTTGTGATGCCAAGGCTATGGGCCAAACTGGGAAATGGGATTAGTACAGTTACAGTTTTTAACTGGTTCATAATTGACAGGCCAAAAGGTCTTTTCCTGTGCTGTAGATCTCTATGGTTCTATGTTCTGAGCCATGCCTAAGCTTCTGTTAACCTTTGGTCATGTTCATTTGTTTCTCAGTGATTCACTTCCTAACTCTTCACTATCTTTTCAAACATAATTGCATGGTCTGGGACTTTGTCCCCAATTCAGCTTCGCTCCCATCAATTTCTGCTGATGCTAAGACTATAATAATATTGTTGTGCACGCATTAACTGCATGTTTTGACTATGATCTCTAGGCGTCTCACTGCAGGAAGTTTACACAACACTTGTTCAACAGAATCCAAAAGGTTTCACTTCAGTAATTTTGGAGCTACAAATTTATATCGAGTTTCTGACTCGCTTTCTTTCTTTATTCATTTGTGGGAATGGGGGCATTGCTGAGCCAGCATTGGCTGCCTATCCCCAAATACTCTTGCACTGAATGTGTTGCTAGACCAATTCAGAGGACAGTGGGATGTACAAATAGGATGGCAGATTTCCTTTCCTAAAGATGGGTTTTTGAAATAGCTGATGATAGTGCCGTGGTCAAACTTGCAGATTATTTTAAGAAATACAAATTCTAACAGCTCCCACTGTAGAATTTGAACCCATAGCCGAAAAGAATTAGTCTGGACTTCATTTATTGTCAGTCCCTAGTTGTCCCCGACATAGCTGTGATGAGCTGCTTTCTTGAACCACTGCAGTCCATGTTCTGTAGGTGGACTCATAATGTTTCTAGGGAGTCAATTCAGGGTTTTGACCCAGTGATACTGAAAGAATGGTGATATATTTTCTAGCCAGGATGGTGAGTGGCTTGGAGGGAAACTTGCAGGGGGGTGGTGTTCCTGTATATCAGCTGCCCTTCCCCTTCTAGATAGCAGTGGCTGTGAGTTGAAAGGTGCTGTCGCAGGATCTGTGGTGAATTTCTGCAGTGCATCTTGTAGATGGTACACACTGCTGCTACTGAGCGTCGGTGGTGGAGGGAGTACAGCCTTGTAGATGTGGTGTCAATCAAGTGGGCTGCTTTATCCTGGATGGTGTGGAGCTTCTTGAGTGTTGTTGGGCTGCACCCACCAAGGAAAATGCAGACTATTCCATCATACTCCTGACTTGTGCCTTGTCAGTAGCAGACACACTTTAGGGAATCAGGAGATAAGTTTCTCACTGCAGGATTCCCAACCTCTGACCTGCTCTTTTTGCCACTGTATTTATATGGCTAGAACAGTTCAATTTCTCGTCAATGGTGAACTCCAGGCAGTTGATAGTGAAGGATTCAGTAATGGTAATGCCATTGAATGCCAAGGGGTGATGGCTCGATTCTCTCTTGTTGGAGATGGTCACCTGTGTGCTGTGAATGTCACTTGCCTGTGTCAGTCCAAGCCTGGATATTGTCCAGGTCTTGCTGCATTTGGAGGTGTACTGCTTCAATACATGAGGATTATTTGTGGAGGCTGACTGCGAGGTGGCAATAGATTCGAGGTGAGAGAGAAAGCCGGTTTTTTTCTGATGTGGATAAAAGAAATCTGGAAAGGGGAGAACGAGCAATGAATGAAAGAGTCAAATGTGTTGCCCAGTGGACCTGAAAGTCTTGGGTTAGCCAACTGTTATGTTCTGCTGAGGACCAGGACCGCCTCCAATTCAGAGGGATCATAACAACGGAGCTGGTCACTTCCACATACTGTTTGTCTTATGGAGTTGTTCTCATCCTTCCATCGCTGGAAGAGCTCAGCTTACGAAGCTGTTCAGCCCGACTGGCAGGCAAGGGAGAAGGAGATCTGGCTGGTAGTTTCCCCTCCATTCCTATAGTAGCTGTACCCTGAAGAACCCAAGGCCTGGAAACCCCTAGTAACCCATGCTGCGGCCCCTTTAGTTAGAATAGGATAGAGTCTGCTGCACTCCCCAAATCCTTTGCAAGTCCAAAGATAGGATACGCAACTTGCTGTTCTAAATTTGATTTGATTTAATTAATTATTGGCACATGCACCTACATGCAGCGAAAAGTTTTGTTTTGACTGCAGTACAGGCAGATTATAACATACAAAGACATAAAGATCACAGGGAGATTTAACAGAGCAAGGAATACTGCAAGGAAGATTTAACAGAGCAAGGGAGGCTGCAAAGAAGGTGAACAAAAGCACGGTCAACATTAGATTTGAAATTTGAGTGGTCCATTCAGAAGTCTAATAACAGTAGGGAAGAAGCTTTTCTTGAATCTGCAGCTGTGTGTGTTTAAGATTTTGTATCTTCTGCCTGGTAGAAGAGTTTGGAAGATATTATCCTCAAGATGGGAGGCCTATCTGATGACGCTGGCTGCCTTTCTGTGGCAACTAGAAATATAGATGGCGTCAATGGTTGGGAGGTCGACTTATGTGATGAATTGGGCTGTGTTCACTACTTTCTGTAGTTTTTTACGGTCCTGGGCAGAGCAGTTGTTGTACCAAACATAGTGCATCTATAGATGTCGGTGAGAATCCTTGTGGACATGCCAAATTTCCTCAGCCTCCTTAGGAAGAAGAGGCATTGCTGTGCCTTCTTGACTGTCACATCAGTGTGAGTGGACCAGGATGGATGGTTGGCGAGTATCTCTCCCAGGAACTTGACACACTTGACCATCTCAATCTCAGCTCCATTTGATGTAGATTTGGGGTGTGTCCTCCTCCTTGCTTCCTGAAGTCAATGATCATCTCTTTAGTTTTGCCAATGTCAAGGAAGAGACTGTTCTCTTGTACCACGTTGCAAGCATTCTGTCACTTTCCTGTATTCTGTCTCATCATTGTTTGATATCCAGTGGCAATGGTGATGTCATCAGCAAACTTGTAGATGGAGTTTGGACAAAATTCATTTAGTACTGGGATAAGGAGAAATTTCTTCACCTAGAGAGTGATGAGCATCTGGAATTCTCTGCCAGAGAAAGTGGTTGAGAGCAAGTCATTGAATGTTTTCCAGATATTGGTCTTAGGGCTAATGGAATCAAAGGTTATGGGGGAGAAAGTGCAGGGGACTGAGTTGAATGGTCAGATATGATCATATTGAATGGCTTGAAGGGCTGAATGGCCTTTTCCTGTCCCCAATGTTCTCAGTGTTTCTAGATGCATACAAGTAGGTGCTTCTCAAGATAGCAAATCAAAAACAACTTCGTTCACTCCGAGAAGTCAACTACGCAGACAACAGAAGAAAATAATTGCATTGTGTGCCATTTCCAATGAGCAATAACTCACTTTGTCTAACTCCTTGGTATTCAACACTTCGAGAATTACACAACAATACAGAGATTTAGTGAGGCCACACCTGGAATATTGTGTGCAGTTTTGGTCTATTTACCTGAGGAAGGATGTTCAGGCTATAGAGAGAGTAACCCTAACCCTAACCCTAACCCTAAGCCTATTGCAGGAGAAATTACTCAAGTGAAACCAAGTGTGGCAAGACTGTCCTATTCAGAAAGATTGGTTTGACTGGGCTTATATCCACTAGAGTTCCAAAGGTTTTGGAGTAGATTTGTAGCTCAGGTTGTGGGTGTTGAGGGTGCTGAGGTTGGTTGGCTCGCCGAGCTGGTTTCTTGTATCACAGACGTTTCATTACCATGCTGGGTAACATCCTCAGTGCAGCCTCCGATGAAGCATCGGTGCGTTTTCCCGCCTGGTTTTTAAACTCTGGGGTCCGTTGAGATGGATTGCCTCACTTCCGGTTTTCCTTCACAGTGGAATGTATATGGGGTCAAGTTCAATGTGTTTATTAAAAGCATGCTGCGTGGAGTACCAGGCTTCTAGGAATTCCCGTGCCTGTCTCTGCCTAGCCTGTCCCAGGATCTTGGTGTTGTACCAGTTGAAATGGTGGTTCTCCTTGTCCATGTGGATTGAGATGAGCGAGTATTGGTCGTGTCTTTTTGTAGCCAGTTGGTGTTCATGTACTCTTGTTGGGTGAGGGAAACAATGACAACACTACTTGAACAAGAGCACAACCCCAGTGAAACCATGTCCAAGGACAACATGCTCAAACTATTGGACCTATGCCTGACCACCCACTTCACTTTCAAAGGCCAAACATATGAGCAAATCAACGGGACACCCATGGGATCACATATCTACGGACTCATAGTTGAAGCAGTGATGCAAAGACTAGAAAGGACTGCCCTTCCGCAAATCCAACCTAAAATGTGAATACGCTACGTGGACGACACCTTTGTCATCATTAAACGGACCAAATTAGAGGAGACACACAAACTTATAAACAACACCCTCACCGGAATAAAATTCACCAGAGAGGAGGAGAACAACAAATAGCTCCCATTCCTGGATGTCATGGTAGAGCGCAAGACAAACGGGGAACTGCAAATGAAAGTACACCGAAAAGCCACACACACAGACCAGGTACTGAGCTCCAATAGTAACCATCCCAGCGCACACAGACAAAGCTGCATGCAAACACTATTTAAAAGGGCAACAACATACTACAGCAACACGGAACTTCACCAGGAAGAAGAAGAATACCTCTTACAGATTTTCAAGGATAATGGATATCCAAAGAATTGGGTCAGAAGGTGCCTACACGAACAGCATCAGAAAGAGACTACACACCCCGACACACTCATCACACTACCGTATATCAGAAACATGTTGGAACTCACCACAAGACTCCTATGAGTGCTGGGCATCAGAGTGGCACACAAGCCCACGTCAACTCTCCGACAACTGCTCACCCGAACTAAGGACCCACTCCTCGCCATGGATAGGACCAATATCATCTACAAGATCCTCTGCAGAGACTGTGAGAAACACTACATCAGACAAACAGGAAGGAAACTAACAACAAGAGTACATGAACACCAACTGGCTACAAAAAGACACAACCAATACTCACTCATCTCAATCCACATGGACAAGGAGAACCACGACTTCGACTGAGACAACACCAAGATCCTGGGACAAGCACGAGAATTCCTAGAAGCCCGGCACTCCACGAAGCATGCTGTTAATAAACACATTGAATTCGACCCCATATACATTCCACTGTGAAGGAAACCCGGAAGTGAGGCAATCCATCGCAAAGGACCCCAGAGTTTAAAAACCAGGTGGGAAAACACACCGATGCTTCATCGGAGGCTGCATGAGGATGTTACCCAGCATGGTAATGAAATGTCTGTGAAACAAGAAACCAGCTCGGTGAGCCAACCAACCTCAACAACCTCAACTACTAGTGTTGAGAAGAATGAGAGGGGATCTGATTGAAATGTATAAAATTCTAACAGGGCTGGACAGACCAGATGCAGAGAGAATGTTGGCTGGGGAGTCTAGAAACAGTCTCAGGATATTGGGTAGACTGAGGTGAGGAAAAATGTCTTCCCTTACAAGGCGTTGAACCTATGGAATTCTCTAACACAGAAGGCTATGTCACTGAAGGAAGTCATTTCATTTCAAAGGCATCTGATGGTATGAGCAGAAAGTGGGAATGTAATATTGAGATAGAGGATCAGTCATGGTCAAATTGAATAATGGAGCAGGCTCGAAGGGCTGAATAGCCTACTCCCGTTTCAAATTTCTCTGTCTAAATATCCATTCGAGTTCTGATGGTCACTAAATTCATCAGTGGAAATCAACTAAAATTACCACACATATTTTACTGTGCAGGTAGTCACAATACTGTTCCTTTTTCCTAGTATGCGCTCTTAAAGTTGGCATAACCTTTATGCAAAGTGAAACATGTGAAAATATGAAAATCAAATGCTCCATCTACCTTCACTTCCACATTCCACTGCCTTTTTCTTTCTCTGAAGTACATTTACATGTTTTCACCTTTTTAATATGGTTTTGTCTCTTCTGTTGCCCATCTACTAATATGTGGTACCTATCTCTCACCCTGTGAAATGTATTGGTTCATTTCACATAAATTGACATTCTGGCTTTTACATAAGTAATTGGAATAAAATGGTCCAATAAATATGGTCAAACGTTTAAAATTTAGACATTAAATTTTAAGAGGCGTACCTAGCGGACAAGATATTTAACACATTGTTTCTGAGCATTCCCTTGCATTCAGGAAATTATGATATAGGTAGTGATATTTCAATTTGCACTAAATCTTAAATTGGAATTGCTTGACTCTGTATAATAGCAAACTCAAAAAGGTGGTAAGATAAAAGAACTGCGGATGCTGGAAATCCAAAACAAAAATGGAAATTGCTGGAGCAACTCAGCAGTTCTGGCAGCATCTTCTTCAGAACTGCACTTGGAATGTTAACTCTGTTTCGTTCTCCACAGTTGCTGCCAAACGTGCTGAGTTTCTCTGACTATTTCTGTTTTTCAGGAGGTGGTGACTATATTTCTCAACACCAATAACCAAAAGCATCTACAGTAGAAGCAATTAACTCCCAAAAAGGGTTAGATGCTGCTCAATGGATTTAAGTTTGACAATACTTTTAAACTCCGTACACATCAAATATATTTTTGAAATGTCTTCCCCAGTGCTCATGAACTTTCAGGCCAATCATCAAAATTTTATGAATAGTTTGTTTGTGTTCTTAGGAAATCAATGACTGTATTTTGGCTGTGAATCATATTTAGTGAATGTAAATTACAAGAGAATATAAGTTTGCTGAGAAACCTCTACAAGCCTGTTGTGTAATATTTATATAGGGGAAACAGTGGCTGTCAACAAAATAATAGCATAATGACTTCACCTGGAAGTGGTAAGTAAAATAGTTTAGCGCTCATCACCTTTCTGTGCTCGTGCAATTTTCATTGAGCAATGTGTTTTAAATTAATTAATTGTGTTAATTGTAACTTCTTTGCTCTGCGACGGCATGTAAGTCATGGAAATTAATGCACGAAGTGTATCATCGCTTTGCAATAAATCTCTTTCATTTCATAATTGCTTGATAACAAAGCATGACATCAGCTTGTCCAAATTTGGCAAAGGCATCTGTTCAGCTCAAAGCTCCTTTATTTCTTTCAATGCAAGCTAATTCATCATTAAAACAATGTGCAGTAATTGGAAGACCACATCCTTCCATCCAAGATAAGTATTTTTGAATCAAATTGCCGGTTCTCATTATCCTCCCTCATGTGTTTTCGAAGATTAACGCGATTCTTATCATACACAGACTCTGCTCTCCATAACCCACATTTGAAACATGAATTGATAGTGGAGAGACTGTTGAGTTGAAAGACCATTATGTTTTGACTGTCAAGGGAGCACAATTCCGATTGATGAGAAGAGAAGGTTTATTTTTGTTAATTCCCCCACATGGTAAGGTGGTGATGGGCTAGTGGTATTTTCACTAGACTATTTATCCAGAGACCCAGGTAATGTTCTAAGGATAGTAGGAACTGCCGATGCTGGAGTCTGAGATAACACAGTGTGGAGCTGGATGAACACAGCAGGCCAGGCAGCGTCAGAGGAGCAGGACAGCTGATGTTTCGGGTCTGGACCCTTCTTCAGAAATGCCCTGGGGAGCTGGGTTTGTATCCTGCCATGGCAGATGGTGGAATTTGAATTTATCGTAAATTGGAGTCTGATGATGACCACAAAGTGATTGCTGGTTGTCAGCAGAAGCCCATCTGCTTCACTAAACTCCTTGGCGACACAGTGATTAGCACTGCTGCCTGAAAGTGCCAAGAATGCCAGCCTGATTCCAGCCTCAGGTGACTGTCTGTGTGAAGTTCGCACATTCTCCCTGTTTCTGCATGTGTTTGCTCCAGTTTCGTCCCACAGTCCAAAGATGTGCAGGTTCGGTGGATGGGCCATGGGATATTATTCCATAATGTGTAACCTGCTCCTATTTCTTATGCTGTTGTTATTTATTTTATCGTCTAAGACACATTCATAGTTGCAGCGTTTTTCATCTTTACTTCGGGTGTATTATTATTTCTGGTTCTGTAGGTGGAAGGTTGAACCAATATTCTTTCATTTAGCCTCTTTCTAGCCTAGGTAATTTGACCAGAAGCTTTATGTTTGGATAGACAGGTGTTTATCGAGGTGAGCACAGAAGGAGGTTACCTTTTCTATGTCAATATCACACAGGAGACCTCAGCCAATCCCAATCCCTTCAATTTTAGCTGTAGCCTTGAAAATAATCTCTCTTCAGGCACTTGTTCAATTCCTTTTACAACGCTCCAATTCATTCAGCCTCCACCACACCCTAAAGAAATACATTCCGCATTTTAAACACTCTCCGGAATAAACTATCCAGCCTTAAATCGGGTTCCTTTGATCCTGATCCCCTCTGCCGAAGGGCAAGTTTTCTCCCCATCTACTGTGTCTCGACCCCTCATTACCTTAAATACATTTATCAAACCTCCTGTTATTCTCTCAAGCAAGAGGAGCAGCATTGTTTTTTTCCAATTTGCCCTCATTCCTGGAAATGTTCTTCCAAATTGTTTTCCACATTGTCATGTGTCTTCCCAGCCCTTCTCTGTGTAACCCCCACAGTTAGAAACAATGGGCAGACACTTTCCCCTTGCTTGTGGTGCCAGGAGTTGGAAGAGAAACCTTTGGTTTTAATCATAGGCAGGTGGAGGTGGGGGGAAGGTGTGGAATAGTGGTTTGCCACGAACTTCATTTGCTCCAACCTTGGGGCATTTGGGGACGTGGGTGAAGGGCAAAATTTACAACTGAAAACCTACCCCATTTGCATGGCACGAGATCTGCTGGGTGTTCTCGCTGGTGGGGACAAGGGAGTTTTCGTGCCCTTAAGGACACCAGCTCTCACTCTTTGAGTGTCACAGCATGGAAAGTGGCCCTTCGGCCCATCATTTGTCAATGCAGAAAGAATGAAATTGAAATACTCTGATTGAACCAAAGTTTAATCAGTTTTAATTGTCACATGAAATGGCCATATTGCAAATTAGCATCAAAACGTTGGTACCACGAAACGTTAAAAAAAAACAGGAGTAGGCCATTCAGCCCTTCGAGCCTGCCCCTCCATTCAATATGGACATGGCTGATCCACCAACTCAACCCACTGTTCCTGCTTTCTCCCCACATCTTTTGATCCCTTTAAGAACTATATCTACTTCCTTCTTAACAACATACGAACTAGGAGCAGGAGTAGGCCATTCAGCCCCTAAACCCTGCTCCGCCAGTTAATACGGCCACAACTGGCATCAAATTCACTTTCCTTCCTGCTCCTTTTAACCCATTACTAGTCAAAAATCTATCTCCTGCTTAAATTTATTCAGTATCCCAGCATCATCCACACTCTGGGGTGGTGTATTTCACAGATTCGTGACCCTTTGTGAAACTCCTCCTCATCTCTGTCTTTAGGGCGGCACGGTGGCTCAGTGGTTAGCACTGCAGCCTCACAGCACCAGGGACCCGGGTTTGATTCCAACTCCAGGTGACTGTCTGTGTGGAGTTTGCACATTCTCCCTGTGTCTGGGTTTCCTCCCACAGTCCAAAGATGTGCAGCCTAGGTGGATTGGCCATGCTAAATTGCCCATAGTGTTCAGGGG
Organism: Ginglymostoma cirratum; assembly: GCA_024137785.1. Classification (NCBI taxonomy): domain Eukaryota; kingdom Metazoa; phylum Chordata; class Chondrichthyes; order Orectolobiformes; family Ginglymostomatidae; genus Ginglymostoma; species Ginglymostoma cirratum. The sequence goes on along the minus strand of JAHRHZ010000141.1, from coordinate 175,071 downwards.
TGTGTGGGTTATGGGGGGATGGGGCTGTGAGGGTCATTGTGGACTTGTTGGACCGAAGGGCCTGTTTCCACACTGTAGGGATTCTGATTCTAAATCTGCCACCCCATATCCTAAAACAGAGATCTCTTGACCTGGATTCCCCAACATGAGGAAACATCCTCTCTAAGCCTACTCTGTGAATCTAGTTTAGCATCTTTTAGATCTCATCTAATCTTTAGTGAGTATCTGCCTAAACTAGTGCAACTCTCTTCATACAACAAGCCATTTATCTCCGGAATTAATCTGGAGAACCATCTCTGACCTGCTTCCTATGTAATTACATCCTTGAAAACTTTCAATGCTTTGTCCTTGACTGTTTTCTGTGCCATAGGAGTTCCACAGGCTCACCATTCTATGGGTAGAGACATTTCTCCTCATCTCAGTCCTAAATGTTCTATCCTCTACCTTTAGACTGTGACCATTGATTCTGGTCATCAGTTTAATTTGTGTAGGTTTGTGAGAATTTTACAGGTTTCTCCGCAATCTTCCCCCTCACTCTTCCAAACTCCAGTGATTTTAGTCCTAACCAATCCAGTCTCTCTTCATAAGTCAATTCTGCCATGCTAGGAATCAGGCTGGTAAACCTTTGCTGCACTCCCTCCATCGCCAGAACATCCATCTTCAGTCAAGGAGATCAAAACTGTACACATAATACTCCACGTATGGTCTGACCAAGGCCCTGTACAATTGCAGCAAGATATTCCTGCTCCTATACTCAAATCCTATCTCTTGAAGGCCGACATACCGTTTGTCTTCTTCACCGCCTTCTACACCTGCAATGCTTATTTTCAGCGACTGGTGTATGAGGACACCCAGGTCTCCTTGCACCTCCCCCTTTTCTAATATAACCCTATTTTACACAATCACCTTATCCATTGCCTTGCATTTCAAATTGTAACGTCCTCATATGTTAATTCCTTAGTCAAAGTATTGTGCTTCTCACCAAGATTCACTAAGGAATATGGAAGCTTACCAGAGTGGCATATAAACTGGAAAATCAGCTGTAGTGTTAATGTATGGGAAACTAAATAAAGTCAGGCCAACACCTTCAGATATACCAACAAGCAACAATGCCCTTGAATCAATGCCCTGTTGCTGAACCAATCTGCCAATAGATCTGTTATGATTTTAGAATGCCAACTGTTCAGTAATCTCCAAGGACTTTACCAAGACATTGGCAAGATAGAGTAGTCAGGCATAGTTCAGGAGATAAGTCGATAAAAGTGGGTTTTCTGTGTGACGTATAACATTGTGCATTCTTATATAAAACCATAACGTGCCATACGCACCCATCACAAAAAGAAAGTTGTCACTGTCTCTTTGAAAGCATTGTGACCTTCCAACCATCCTGATATATGTTCTAATTTAAAAGAAAAGAAGTCGAAGCAATAGGCCGGTCGACTCGTCTGATCTATTCCATCATTCAATGAGATCAAAACTGATCTTTTAGTCCACCACCATTTTCCTCCACAATCCCTATATTCTTTTATTTTGTTTTTTTATGAAGTTAATACCTTTGTTTGATAGCACAGCGTTTGGTTATCACTGCAAAAAGTGAGACATGTTTTGCACTGGTCGGGGCAATTCATGCGAAATTCCAAAGTGGAGGGAAAACAGAATTTACGCTTGTATCAGAGGAGAGTGCTGAATGGTTGGCAAGTGCACGCTGATTGATAGAGACATTGTCATGGAAAATGCACCCATAAATGACGATTGACAGTTAACCACCAGACATTGTTTAAATTTTAAAGCAAGCAGATTGACCCAATTGGGAAAGGCATTGTGCTGACAAATGAACCAGTAAATGCATGCCACTTATTTTGTCGAGTTGGAAAGAGTGCAATGTGTGCACATGTACTTTCTGTCTGCAAAAAGAAAAATCATAATAGATGTCGTTTCCGGGAGCTGCACACTAACTGCCTGACCAACCATCCTACATTGGTTGTCAGGGTAATACTTAACACACTCAGAATTATTTGACAATTCATAAATCACATTCAGAAGTTAGGAGGTCCTCAGGACAGTGTCCTAGACCCAACCATTTTCAGCTGCTTCATCAATGGCCTTCCCTCCATCATAAGGTCAGAAGTGGGGACGTTCGCCAATGATTGCACAATGTTCAGCACCGTTCACAACTTCTCAGATACTAATTGCTGCAAGACCTAGACAATATCCAGGCCTGGGCTGACAAGTGGCAAGTAACATCAGTGCCAGGTGCCAGGTAGTGATCATCTCCAATAAGAGAAAATCTAACCAATGCCCCTTGACATTCAATGGTCAGTAACTTCTGAAGGGCAACCAGGGACAGGCGATAAATTCTGGCCTGGCCAGCGATGTCTATGTTTGAAACGTGAATGAAAGAAAGAAATATTCATTTGTAGTGAGCGGAACACCTTGCAATGTGGTATATGAGTTTCACTGCTGATGTGATGACAAGTAGATTAGCCATGCACCCAAAAACTGGTGTTGAACCATACCAAACAGCATCGCTTCAGCTATTCACAACACACACAATAATGAACACCCTCAAGCAGCCAGCTTTTGCAAAACTCAAAACACTGTGTCCATCATTACATGCGAGTCTATGATTGGACAGCATTTGCAGCACATCACCTTTAGAGGCAGAAGGAACTCGCATACATGAACATACATTATGCCTCTGTTAGCCCAACATTATTCTATTTAGAGTCATAGACCATGCAGCATGGAAACAGACACTTTGGTCAAACTTGCCCATGCTGACCAAGTTTCCCAAACTAAACTAGTCCCATTTGTTTGGCCCATATCCCTCTAAACCTTTCCTATTTAAGTGCCTGTCCAAATGTCTTTTAAATGTCGTAACTGTACCTGCATCAACCACTTTCTCTGGCAGCTCATTCCCCATCCAAACCACCCTCTGTGTGAAAAAGTTGCCACTCAGGTCCTTTTAAATCTCTTTCCTGTCACCTTAAAAATATGCCTTCTAGTTTTGAACTCCCCACCCTAGGGAAAAGACCTTTACCATTCACCTTATCTATATCCCTCATGATTTTATAAACCTCTATAAGGTCACTCCTCAACCTCCAATGCTCCAGTGAACAAAGTACCAGCCTATCCAGTCTCTCCTTAGAATTCAAACAGTCCATTCCCAGCCTGGTAAACCTTTTCTGCATCCTCTCCAATTTAATAATATCCTTACTATAGCAGGGCAACCAGAACTGTAGACAATGCTCCAAAAGTGGCACCACCGCCGTCCTGTACCGAAGTAAAAATAACCAATAGGAAAGGAATAGCAAGAACTACGGATGCCAGAGTCAGAGACAGCAAGGTGTAGAGCTGGAGGAACACAGCAGACCAGGCAGCATCAGAGGAGCAGGAAATTGATGTTTCGGATCAAGACCCTTCTTCGGAAATGGGGAGTTGGGAAATAAATAGACAGAGGAGGGGTGGGACTGGGGAAGGTAGGTGGGATGGTGATAAGTGAGTGTAGGTAGGGAGTGGTGGAGATTGGTCAGTGGGATGGGTGGGTCAGATACGTGGGGAAGGAGATGGGCAGGTTGTGTCAGGTCAAGGAAGCGGGGATGAGAGGGAGAGTTGATGATTGGATGAGGCCGGGGGTGGGGAGATTTTTAAAACTGTTGAATTCTATGTTGAGGCCATCGGCCTGTATGCTCCCGAGGCGGAACATGAGGCTTTGCTCCTCCAGTTTGCATGTGATGTCAATGTGGCACTGGAGGAGGCCCAGGATGGAGATCCAGGGGGATTCCCAATTCCTCCGCTGCATTTGCTCCCAAGATGGAGCATTCCACTCCTGGACATTCTCCGCCACTTCCTCCACCTACAATCCGAATCCATGACCAAAGAGATATTTCCCCAGGAAATATAGGAATTGCTCACTCCGTGACTCCCTTCTCCGCTCCACACTGCCCACTAATCCCACCACACCCGGCACCTTTCCCAGCAACTGCAAGAGGTTCTACACCTTCCCGCACACCTCTCTCCTCACCTCCAACCAAGGCCCAAAGCAAATCTTTCATATCCTGTAGGTGTTCACCTGTACATCCTCCAACTTGGTCTACTGCATCTGTTGCTCCTGATGGGGCTTCCTCTACATCAGTGAGACCAAGCGGAGATTCGGGGACCATTTTGTAGAGCATCTGCTCTCTGTACATGACAAACGTCGACACCTTCCGGTTGCCAACCATTTTAACTCCCCCTCCCATGAAAATAGGAAAATGCACGAGGGAGAGATCCCTCAACATTTTAAGGCATTTGAACTCATGATCTGCTGAAGAGAGATTTCATAGAATCCATACAGTGTGGAAGCAGGCATTCAGCCCATTGAGTCTACACTGACTCCCTGAAGAGCATCCCACCTAGACCCATACCCTCTCCCTGTAACCCTGTATCTCCCACAGCTGACCCACCTACTTTGCACATCCCTGGACACTATTGGGCAATGTAGCATACCCAATCCACCCTAACCTGCACATCTTTGGACTGTGGGAGGAAACACACACAGACATGGGGAGAATATAAAAACCCCAAACAGACAGTTGCCTGAGGGTCCCTGGCGCTGTAGGACAGCTAGGATTCTGGGTGGTTTGATAGGTAGATAGTTTGGCAGCTGGTAAACTGGTTAAACAAAAACAGAAATTGCTGGAAAAACTCAGCAGGTCTGACAGCATCTGTGGAGAGAGAAAAAACAGTGTTAACATTTCAAGTCAAGCAACTCTTCTCCACCACCGCAGAGTGTGGATCCTAGAATGAGGCCATGCGAGGAACATTGTACATCACAGAGATACCTGTGATCCTGGGTGGATTTGAAAACCGAAAGATACAACTTCACTTGGAATCCATGTCGGGTGAGTCTGAGCCAAGGCAGTCAGAGTAATGAGCTGTAGCTGTGGAACCGAGTTTCAGCAAATGTCTTGTCAAAACCCAGAAGGGAGGATGAAGCCAGACTGTTGGTGAAAGGAGCTGAACATCTTCAAGCTGGGCATACCTGGAAGAAATGTGATAGTGAGTTAAACAAAAAAAAACTAAAAGCTGCACTCAATTTGGACCATGCTGCTTTTCTCTCTCCACAGATGCTGCCAGATTTGTTGAGTTTCTCCAGGACATTTCTGTTTTTGTTAATGACACCAGCTGAGCATCTCAGAGTTTCTATAAACAGTCAGGAATAATTCTCTGCAGATGAGCTTAAACTCTTGTTATTTCCCGGTTCATCCACAAAATTACAAATTCCTCACATGTAATTCTTGTTGGAAGATTAAAAAAAGGAAGCTCAGTGAAGAAGAGCACAGTCTAATTGGAAAGCTTAAATTCTCGTTGACTAATACTATCTAAATCTTGTCTTTATAGGGCCCGCAGCATCTAGCAATGGAACCAATCCAGAAAACATGGTAAACAAAATTGTTTCTCACTCTCTGTTGTTAATTTGTGTAGAGTTTTGGGCAACTTAAAGTATATCAGAATTGTCTTTTCATTGACTGTATTTTAAAATAATGGATATTATTTAGTCTGCATGTTTCCCTTAATTCCCTTTCATCAATGAAGTGATGTAAGGTGTCAACAGAGCCAGCAAGCAGCACCTGCTCAGCAATAACCTGCTCAGGGACACGCAGTTTGGGTTTTACAAGGACAACTCAGCTCCTGACCTCATTACAATTCAAACATGGATAGAAGAGTTGAATTCCAGAGGAGAGGTGAGAGTGACAGCACTTGACATCAAGGTCAAATTTGACTGAGTGTGGCATCAAGGAGCCCAAGCAAAACTGGAATCAATGGGAATCAGGGGGAAACTTTTTGCTGGTTGGAGTCATTCCTGGCACATAGAAAGACAATGTGGAAAATTGCCCAGGTATGTCGTGTATATGAAAAGCAGAACAAATCCAACCTGGCCAATTACCGCCCCATCATCCTGCTCTCCAATTTCAGTAAAGTGATGGAAGGTGTCATCAACTGTGCTACGAAGCAGTGCCTGCTCAGCAATAACCTGCTCAGTGATGCCCAGTTTGGGTTCTGCCAGGGCCACTCAGCTCCTGACCTCAATACAGGCCATGGTTCAAACATGGACAAAAGGGCTGAATTCCAGAGGGGAGGTGAGAGTGACAGCCCTGATATCAAGGCTGCATTCGACTGAGTGTGGCACCAAGGAGCCGAGCAAAACTGGGATCAATGGGAATTGGACGGTAAACTCTCTGCCGTTTGGAGTCACATCTGCCAGGTAGAATAATGGTTGTGGTTGTCGGAGATTAGTCATCGCAGCCCCAGGACATCTCTGCAAGAGTTTCTCAGGGTAATGTCCTCAGCCCAATCATTTTCATCTGCATCGTGTGTCTACCTTCAGCACACGGACTGTGTCAGTTCAAGAGGGCAGCTCACCACCACCTCCTGAAGGAACAACTACAAATGGGCAACAAATGCTGGCCCAGCCAGAGACACCCAAGTCTGGTAACGAAATAAAACAAAACTCATCAAGTTGAAGCAGAAAATGCCACGGGTCATACAGACCAGGGAAATTCCAAGCTTAATATCGGATCATTGCTGCCTTGACTGATGACAGCTAAAATGGTGTTAGGATTACTGAAATTCAATTCTTTAAGCCTGTTCCACCATTCAATAAGATCACAGCTGTTGGTTGTGTTCTGAACTCCACATTTCTTTCTACCCCTTGATTGCCCTGCCCAACTATCTAACTCACCTTAAAAATATTCGATAACCTTGCCGCCCCTACCTTCCGAGGCAGACGGTTGTGCAACTGCTCTAAAAGAGTGACCCATAGCTTGCAAACAATGCCCACTACATCTCCACTCACCCGCAGGAGGAAAGCTCCTTTCCATAGGCCCCCCTTGTCAAGATTGTTTGGGATCTTGTACACTTCAATCAAGTCACTACACAGCCTTTGAAACTCCAGTAGAGTCAAGCTCCATTTTGCCAACCTTCCTTAGAATCATGGAATTTCCACAAGTGTGGAATTGGGCTGTTCGGTCGATTGAGTCCATACTGACCCCCTGAAGAGCATCCCATCTACCCTATCTCTGTAGCCCTGCATTTCCTATGGCTAACCCACCAAGCCTGCACAACCCTGGACACTATGAGTAATCCACCTAAACTGCACATCTTTGGACTGCAGGAGGAAACTGAAGCATCTCGAAGAAACTCACACAGACTTGGGGAAAATGTGCAAACTCCACACAGACAGTCGCCACCACCACCACCCCCTCCCCCCCCACCCCGCCAAGGCTGGAATCAAATTGGCACTGTGCGGCAGCAGCATTAACCTCTGAGCGACGCCAACTATCAATCTTCATATCAATCCAGTAAACGACCACGGAACTGCCTCTAATGCTTTTACGTACTTTCAGCAAGGAGACATAAAAATACATGCAGTTCTCCCAGATATAGTCTCACAAATGCCATTTCGAACTGAAGGAGAACACCTTTACTTTTATGTTCAATTCCTCGCGTGATAAAATCTAGTGTCCTTTGGAGGTCATCTCCATGAGACGTTCTTGCTTCCCAGTTTTTATATGCCTGTGATTTGTCATACAGGGCCATGGCAGCCTTACTTATTGCTGAGCAGCATCAGAGGGAGAAGCGGTTATCTTCTCCTCCACCATTCCTGAGGAGCTCCAGCTGAAAGGAAATAATACCCCCAGCTCAGGTTTCAGGGCACAGTATCAACTTTCTCAATGTCACAAACACCAGTGCCTCAGGGACGCTCAGAATGACACATCACGACAGTTTGAAGTGAATATGGCAGGAGGTCAAAATCACAACAGTCCTGAGTTCCTCCACCTCTAATTGCTTAACAGAGATTTGACATCTGTAGCTGTCTGTGTCTGCCCACAACTGTAAATCCTGTCCTTGCGACAGCCACCATTTGCACCCACTTTAATCAGAATGGGTTCCAAGAAACCTTTGAGTCAATGAGCTAATGAATTCCTTGCAAGTTAATGTGGGAGCCCTAGCTTAAAGCTGCGTAAGTTCCGGAGCTACTGTGCTTCAGAAAAGAACGTGTCATGGATCTGATTGAGGAATACTGTAATGAAAACAGAAGGTGCTGGAGAAATTCCACAGAAATGCTGTATTTATTATGCAGGAAGGTGCGCATCTTGTTGAAGCTTCTGACTTTGCAGTCATCAGGATGATGTGCAAAAATTGCCAATGTAGGGGAAAAAGCAACATTATACTGGATGATAAGAGAATGCTGGTCACTTGGCAAGTGGACTCTGATTGATAGAGGCATTTCCAAGGAGAATACAGCAGCTTTAGATGATGACTGACAATTAAAATATTGAGTTTGCTTTATATTTTTATTCACGCAGGTTGACTCTGATTGTTAAAGGCATGGGATCAGAGAGGCTGTCACCTATTTTGTTTAGTCAAAACAGGCACAGTGCAAAGAACAGTGCCTTGTACATTAATAAACAGTTAATATACAATAGGAGCAAATAGCTTAAATATAGCACTAGAAAAAATGTTTTATTCAGCAATACTCAAATTCTGTACTACCAAATGACCATTTTTGGAATAGTATGAACTGTAAAATTAAATTCTGAGTCTGCTATGTCAGCAAAATGGTTAAGAAGTTAATAACTTCATTATGTTTCAGCTTTATGCATATAGAATGATCACTGCTTGTGAAAAGTGTGGTTTGGGTGATGGTATTTTGTATGTTGAAGTTTATTTTTGAAACATAAAAAAACCTTTTAATGCCAACTTATGCCGACTGTCCTGTGCTAATGAAATATTGTGGTGTCTGGCTAAGTTGTGGGCTATCCCCGAAGAATGTGACATTTCATAACACTGCAATAACTGTGGCTTAGTGGTTCGCACTGCTGCCTCACGGTGCCAGAGACCCGGGTTCAATTCCACCCTTGGGTGACTGTCTGTGTGGAGTCTGCACGTTCTCCCTGTGTCTGTGTGGGTTTCCTCCAGGTGCTCTGGATTCCTCCCATAGTCCAAAGGTGTGCGGCTAGGTGGGTTGACCATACTAAATTGCCCATAGTGTTCAGGGAGGTGTAGATTAGGTGGGTTATAGGGGAATGGGGCTGTGTGGGGTGCTCTGAGGGTCGGTGTGGACTTGTTGCACCAAAGGGCCTGTTCCCACGCTGTAGGGACTCAACAATTCAATACAGTCTTTGTTTCACAAAGCTGTGAGAATTGGCTATTAGCTTCATAATGAAACTGTTCGGGTGTCTGGCAGTGTGGAGGTCAACTGCATTGGGCATCATGAAAAATCTCCTGAGTGGTCATGGTTTTCCATGTACTCTGCAAGCTGGGGCTGAGAGAAGAGGGTTAGTTATAGATCTGAAAAATGTGGAGGAATGGCAACCCTCTCAGTTGAAGAAGATAGGAAGGAGGAAGAATTACTGAGGGAGGTGGGGGAGAGATGAACATAAAATAGAAGAGAACCTAGAGAAGAGGGATGGGATGTATTTTTTATTCATCACTGACATCAATATCAGGGCGAGCATTTATTGCAGTTCAGAGTCAACCACATTGCTGTGGATCTGGAGTCACATAGAGACCAGGCCAGGTAAGATTGGCAGATTTCCTTCTCTCTGGGATATTTGTGACCCAAGTGGGTTTTCATGGCAATTACCAATGTTTTTGTGGTCATCAGAATCGTAAGTTCAGGTTTTAAAAAAAATTGCTTTCTGGATCCCAAGAATATTATCTGACTTCAAAGCCTGAACCTGAATCTCAGCAACAAAGCCACTTCCAGCTGAAATTCACAAGTACGCCAGGCAGTTGTGCCTGGGTGTAGTTTCCAAGTTGTGATGCCCCCCCCCCCACCCCCCGCCCCACACACACACACAGTCTCTCTCTCTCACACACACACATACACACATAGTCTCTCTCACACACACATACACTCTCTCACACACACACACACACTCTCTCTCTCTCACACACACACACACACAAAGATGGTATACATTGCTGCTACTGAGCACTGGTGGTGGAGGGAGTGGGATGTTTGTGGATGAGGTGCCAATCAAGTGGGGGCTACTTTGTCCTGGATGGTGTCAAGCTTCTTGAGTGTTGTTGGGGCTGCACTCATCCAGGCAAGTGGGGAGTATTCCATCACAATCCTAACTTGAGCCTTGTGGATGACGGGCAGACTTTGGGGGGGTTAGGAGGTGAGTTACTGCGGAATTCCTAGCCTTTGACCAGCTCTTGTAGCCACTGTATTTATTTTGTGAGTCCAGGTCAGTTTTTGTCAATGGGAACACCCAAGATGTTTTTAGTGGGGGATTATGTGATGACAATGACATTGAACTTCATGGGGTGGTCGTAAGGTTGGCTCATACAAGAGATGGTCATTTGCTGGCATTCGTGTGTTGCTTATATTATCGTATAAGACCTATGAGTAAGTGTATAAGTTGCACAGGACCGATATACAGTGAATAAGATGTCGAAGATTTGCATTTTTTTGTAAAATGCACAAGATATATATATCAGTACATAGGATGCACAGGACCTATATATTAATGATTAAGATGAACAAGACCTACATGATAGTGTATAAGATGTATAAGATCTCTATATTATTTTGTAAGATGCACATGACCTATATATTAGTGAGTAAAATGCCCAGGTCTAATGTATTAACATATAGGATCTACAGGACCTATGTATTAGAGTATAAGGTATAACATGTTTAAGATATATAAGACCTATATATTTATATATAAAACGTATTAGGCCTATTTTCTCATGTATAAGATGCACAAGACCTGTAATTAGTGTAGAAGGTGTACTGGACCATATGTCAGTGTTTTAAGATATACTGGACCTATGTATTCGAGTTTAAGATATTCTGGCTGAACGGTCCTTTTTTCTGTTTTATTCCAGGCATCAGGAACAGATGTTGTTTATGCACAGCCGAACATTAACCCTTTGCACCAAGGTCCAACAGCTCCACCAGCACCAACTGATAGCAATAAGACTGATTATGCTGAATTGAAGTTCCGATGAGTTTATTTTTGAAGGAACGAATGCATATAATAATAATCACTTATCGACCTGAAATGTAATACAGATGCTTGGATGTATGCTGAGTCTTTAAGCCTCAAACTTCTCAAGAACAAAAGTTGACAGACTTTTACAAAAGAAAGAAGGCGTCCAACAAATTTAGTTTTCTATATTTTTGAAAGAAAATGATTCCTGAAAGGGACAGGATTATTAAATATTAGTTACTGTAAGTCTGCACCTTAAATTAAGGCCAAAATTGTTGGATGGAGAACAGAAAAGAAAACTAAATGATTCACTGCTAGCCAATGAACCAGCTCTTTCCTTCCAAAGCGCTAGGTAAACACAAGTGTATATTTTGTCAGCTTTCTACTAATAACACGCTGCGAAACTTACAACCAATAGTAAATGGCACCTATGATACAGAACCAAGTCATCAAAGCTGGCCTTTCTGATGAAAATGCCATTGCCCTTCACTGGCTACAAGCTGGTTCTTCCAGGCTTATCCCAAATGCCCTTTAGGTTATCGAGCTTGGCCAGAAACAATCAACCTAATTGTCCTAGAGATAGTAGGAACTGCAGATGCTGGAGAATCTGAGATAACAAGGTGTAGAGCTGGATGAACACAGCAGGCCAAGCAGCATCAGTGGAGCAGGAAAGCTGACGTTTCGGGTTTCGACCCATCTTCAGAAAGGTCTAGGCCCGAAACGTCAGCTTTCCTGCTCC
>JAHRHZ010000141.1:143805-162941 GCA_024137785.1 Ginglymostoma cirratum | reverse complement strand
TGATGCTGCTTGGCCTGCTGTGTTCATCCAGCTCTACACCTTGTTATCTCTTAGCCTAATTGTCCTTTAAGACTACAAATAGTTTGAGAAGGTGGGGCTAGTTTTTATTGCTATTGACGTGCAATGTTGACTGGCAGGGGAGGGGGATAACGCTGCAGGGAATCAAAGATTGCCAACATTTATACCAATAGATAGCCACTTCTTTCCATAAATTTAATCAAGGTTTCCTATTTTTACCTCATTACGCAAAATGGAGGCATGTGAGAAAGCTTTCTGAATCAAGATTCTGTAATACAATTTCACTGTTGTTCTCAGGCCCTGAGAATTCTGATGTTCCCCCTGTTTGACAAGGAATCGTATGAAGGGCCTATGTGAATGAGTTCTAGCCTTGCGTTGCGAGTGAAGCCTTACCTCTTTCCCCTGCATTATTTTCTGTTGCTCAATTGCACTCAGTGATGCAACTCTGCTGCTACCATTCCCTGCTCTATTGCTTCTGCAAGGTGCCTATTTGACAAATCCTAGTTGGGAAATAATGCTTCCAATTAATAAATTGGTTGGGTTAGCTGGCTAGCCTGCAATACAGGCTGGAGCTCACAGCATGTGTTCAATCCCCACATCATCTGAGGTTACTGTGAATGGTTCTTTTTTTTCCCAGAATCTCTACAGTGTGGAAACAGGCCCTTCGGCCCAACAAGTCCACACCGAACCTCAGAGCCAAACCCCATCCAGACGCATCCCCCTATAACCCACTTAATCTACACATCCCTGGACACTACAGGCAATTTAGCATGGCCAATCCACCTAGCCTGCACATCTTTGGACTGTGGGAGGTAACCGGAGCACCCGGAGGGAACCCACACAGACACGGGGAGAATGTGCAAACTCCACACAGACAGTTACCCGAGGGTGAAATCGAACCCGGGTCCCTGGCGCTGTGAGGCAGCAGTGCTAACCACTGTGCCACCGTTCCTCATCCCCCTGCCTGAGGCATGGTGATCCTTGAGTTAAACCACCACCAGCCATCTCTCTCTTGCTGTCTCTAATGTGAGAATATATTTTTACAGTAAAGGAATATAGCGAATGTTTTATTAGCCAGCACCTCAGGAGTGTGCCCAATGATCAAATATTCTGGCTAATCAGGAAGTCCACATAATCAATGAAAAAACACACTAAGTAGTAGAAACATATTGTAGGCATTATATACATCACTTATACTTTATTTTCACCATAAATCATTTAAATAATAATGCAACATGGCTTTAAATAAAACTTACCAGCAGAGAGCCTTCTCACACTCACCCTCAACTGACTATTCAGACCTTGCGATATTTGAAGAGAAATTGACTCGAAATTGAATGAACTGTTAATATTTCTTGTGGCCATTCAATTGAACAACAAGTATATTTACATTTACGTAAATAAATTTAAAAATGTAATTGGAGAGTAACCTTCACGGTTTTTGAGGTATACAATTTCTGCAGTTTTATCGAGAGTGGTACAGGATAAAAGGAAGTTTGCTGTATCATCATATACCTAATAACCTCAGCAAGACTACTAGTGGGAGGTGGAGCTTGAAAGGTGGGGCTAGTGGGGCCACTAGATTGTTAATCCAGAGGCTCAATGAAAGTTCTGGGGACCTGGGTTTCAATTCCACCAGAGCAGATGGGGCAATTTGAATTCAATAAAAATCTGGAATTAACAGTCTAATGATGATCATCAGTTGTGGGGGGAAAATCTGTCTTAAGGTTCAGGAATGAGAACTGCCGACCCTGATTTAAATGTGACTCCAGAACTCACACCGATATGGTTGACTCTTAACTGCCGTTTAGGAAAATTGCGTAATAAATGCCTGCCTGGCCAGTGACACCCACAATCCGTGAGTGAGTCATGGAGACATGCAGCACAGAAACAGACGCATCAGTCCAACTTGTCCATGCTGACCAGGTTTCCAAAACTGGAGCAGTTCCATTTGCCTGGATTTGGCCATATCCCTTTAAACCTTTCCTATTCATTAACTTGCCCAAATGCCTTTTCAATGTTGTAATTGATTCAGTCAACATAAACTCCAGCCCAGATTTTAATTTTTAACATTTGAGAGAAAATCTTTCCAGAAATCATTACAAGAGCAGATTTAAAACAATTGGAAGGAAGGATGTGATTTTAAACAAGTATTACAAAACTACAAAGTTTAACTATCAAGTATATTTCAATAAAACGCATTTATGTAACTGTAGTTAAAGTGGAGTTAAATTCAGTTTGCAGTAGTAATAGGTGCAAAAAATGTGACAAGCAGGCAGTGGCATGTGCCGTAATTATAGACATGCTATCAATTAGACAACACTTAAACAAGTGCCAACATTTTCTGACAATCAGATTGCCTTTCATACGTTGCTAACGTCTAGTTCCTTCTTCCTTCCTTCTACAATTTAAATGCCGTCTCCTCGTTTTGTGAAACACACACACAGACACACACAGACAGACGCACACACACACACACTGTCTGAGGGTACTGGGTAATGATTACCCAATGCCAAGCTCTGAATACCTTAAGGGGAAGGCATAGCTCAATTTAAACCAGGATGGCATTCATATAGGTTTCCCAGTAACTGTGTGAGATGCAACGCGGGGGCTCAGGCATGCAATGACAGGACAGTACTTGTTTTTATATCAATAATTAAAGACAGGAGATTTCTAGAGCAAATCCCTTACTATTTTTCAAATTACTTAAGTCAAACAATAGTTCCAACTAGTTCTGTAATTAAAACACTGCAAGTTACTGATAGACCAAACAGTTCCAATCATAAATTGCCTAGATTTGGTATATATTTCTACTGAAGTCTGTAAATTCGTATTTGAATGCATATTTTATATGAATATGAATGCATACACTGAAACCGACAATACATGACAAAAGATTCTACTTCCATAGACTCGTCCATTTAAATTTTCCATTATGTATTAACTAGCATATCTACAAAGCAGTGGTGGTAGGGACTGCCGATGCTGGAATCTGGTATAACAAGGTGCAGAGTTGGATGAACACAGCAGGCCAAGCAGCATCAGAGGAGAAGGAAATCTGACATTTTGGGTCTGGACCCTTCTTCAGAAAAGACCCTTCTTTATGAAGAAGGATCCAAGCCCCAAATGTCAGCTCTCCTGCTCCTCTGATGCTGCCTGGCCTGCAGTGTTCATCCAGCTCCACACCTTGCTATATCTACAAAGCACATTTTCTCAGGATCAAGTTGCTACTTGGATTAATGTCATTACCAAAGATATTTTGAATTATGTGCCTCTCAGCTTTTGTTAACACAGAGTGAATTTGTTCTCGCAACCAGCAAAAAAGCATGATCCAAAAATAGGTGGGAAGGAGAGTGGGCAGGATAACACAAAAAAGCCTACAGATGGATATATACAGATTAAGCGAGTGGGTAACAACTTGGCAGATGGAATATAATGTGGGAAAATCTGAGGCCACTGGCTTTGGCAGGAAGAATGGAGAAGCTGGATATTGTTTAAAGAGAGAAAAATTTCAGTTAGCCACAGGGGAGAAGGATTTGCAATCCCATATTCATGAATTGCAAAAAACTAGCATCAAAGTTCAGCAGATCATAGGAAAGGCAAATGGAATGTTGAAACAAAAACAGAAGTTGCTGGAAAAGCTCAGCAGGTCTGGTAGCATCTGTGAAGAAAAAAAATCAGAGCATTTCTGAGGAAGGATCACCGGACCCGAAACGTTGACTCTGAATTTTTCTGCAGAGGTGCTGCCAGACCTGCTGAGCTTTCCCAGCAGCTTCTGTTTTTGCTCCTGTACTCATTGGAGTTTGGAAGAATGAGAGGCAACCTTACACAAACATGCAAGATTCTTAGTGGGTTTGGCAGGGTGGATGTGGAGGGGTTGTTTCCCCTTGTGAGAGAGTCTAAGACAGAGGACATCATCTCAGAATAAGAGATCACATATTTAAAACTGAGATGAGGAGGAATTCCTTCTCTCAGTGGGGAGTGAAACTGTAGAATTCTTTACCGCAGGGGACAGTCAAGGCTGGGGCATTAAGTATATTCAAGGCTGAGATTTTTAATCAGTCAGGGACCAAGGGGTAATGGGACTAAGGCAGGAAAGTGGATTTAGGGATTATCAGGTCAGCCGTTGATGGCGGAGCAGACTCGATGGGCTGAATGGCTTACGCCTGCTCCCATGCCTTACTGTCTCATGCTTTTATGGTATCAAATGTTCCTTAGTTTAATGATAGAATGACAGTTTGCAAACATGCTCAGTAATCTGTGTATTAATGAGAAAGATCTGTGTGTGTGGGCTGCATTACCAGTTTTAATTTATAATTTCAGGGCCAAACCCATGTGCCTATGCATATATTTATCTTTCTTGTAAATTGTTTCGATTCCTTAATCTTGCATGCTTCCCCTGAGTCTGTTGAGGCAAACAGACATACTACATGACAACTTACAATGGAAAGCAGCAAATAGGAGGTGCAAAACAGTTTGATTCTCAGGAGTAACTCTATTCAGAAAGATTCCTTTGGGAGCTTCCTGGTTTTCATTTCACCGCACAATATAATAGCTGAGATCACCAGTGCTCGCAAAGAATGACAAATTCTCACTTATTTTGAATCCTTGTGAATTTCAGCCTCGAACCTGCACCATTCATCTGAATATTTATCTGTATATATATATATATATCCAATAACTTGTAAATACGGATAAAGTTATGACACGACTGATGACCTTCCCTGAGAATAATTTTGCATTGTTGTTTTAAAGCTTTACATTATTAAAATATGTCTTTTCTCCAATGTATGAGCGTGTAGTGATTTTAGAAAAACTCTTCTGAATGTTGTGAAGATGTATCAGGATTTCTGTTATTGCAATGAAAATATGTGTGTTCACTGTTTTGTAAATGTGAAATCTGCATTTTGGAAAGACTGACAAAACAGGAGAGTGCACGATGAACAGTAGGATCTTAGAATGTGCAGAGGATCATTTCTCTGAAGAAGGGTTCAGACCCGAAATGTCAGCTTTCCTGCTCCTCTGATGCTGCTTGGCCTACTGTGTTCATCCAGCTCTACACCTTGTTACCTCAGATTCTCCAGCATCTGCAGTTCCTACTGTCTCAGAGGATCAAGAGCACCTTGTTGTTCAAGTCCATAGATCCTTAAAGGCAGGAGGATAGATATAGGATATTGGTTAAGTGACTTTTAGAATACGACATACAATTCTTGTCACCTCTTTATAGGAAAGATGTTGTTAAACTTGCAGAAACGATTTACAAAGATGTTGCCAGGACTGGAAGGTTTGAGTTATAGGTAAAGGTTGAATAGCCTGGGGCTTTTCTCGCTGGAGCGTCGGAGTGAGGGGTGATCTTTCAGGGATTTATAAAATCATGAGGTGTATGATCATTGGTGGTCCCTAGCAGGCAAGGATGACTTTCGTCCCCTCTCAGGGTCAGCCCTTATGTGGCTGTATAGACCAACATGGCTACCGCGAGCTGCGTTACACTTGGGGCAGGTGATGGTCTCTGGTAGGGGTGGGTGGCATGTTGATGCAGCTGCACGCTCCTTACTCTGCTTTTGCCTGGCTTCCGCTTTTTCTTGTCCAGGGATTCCCAGGTGCCTGTGGGAAAGCCGCACTTTGTCAGCGATGCCTTGAGGGTATCACTGAAGCGCTTCCTCTGTCCACCTGCTGCTCACCTGCTGTTTCAGAGCTGGGAGTCCAGCACCTGCTGGGGGAGTTGGTCTTTTGGACAATGTGCCCAGCCCATCATAGCTGATCAAAGCTAGTCAGTGCCTCGATGCTGGGGTTGTTGACCTGTTTGAGGACACTGGTGCTGCTACGTCTGTCTTCCCAGTGGATTCACAAGATCTGCTGGTAGCTTTGGTGTTACTGCTCCAGTGCCTTGAGGGGCATGGACAGGGTAAGTAGCCAAGGTCTTTTTCCTAGGGTGAGGGAGTCCAAAACTAGAGGGCATAGGTTTATGGTGAGAGGGAAAAGATTTAAAAAGGACCTGAGGGGTAATTTTTTTCATGCAGAGGGTAGTGCACATATGGAACAAGCTTCCAGAGGAAGCAGTGGAGGCAGATACAATTATAACATTTAAAAGGCATCTGGATAGGTATATGAATAAGAAGGGACTCGAGGGTTATGGGCCAAATGCTGACAAATGTAATTAGGTCAGATTGGAATGTCCACTCAGTGTAGACGAGTTGGACTGAAGGTCTGTGCTATGTGACTCAATGACTCTGTAATGTGGTTAAGCAGACATATGGGATACTTGCTTCTATTAGTTAAGGCTCTGTACACTTGGGCAAAGAGTTGATCATGGAGCTGTATGCAACAACAGTTTGTCAACAGCTGGTGTCACACTGTAGAAAGGATGTGGTCGCACGAGTAAAGGTGCAGAGGACATTCACCAGTGTATTGCCTGGGCTGGAGCAATTCAGTGGTGAGGAGAGATTATAGATTGGGGTTGTTTTCCTTTAGAGTGGAGAAGGCTCTGGGAGCATCCAACTGAGGTTTACCAAGTTTTGAGGAGCACAGACAAGGTAGATAGGAAGAAACTTCACCCCTCAATAGAGGGGTCAGCATTAAGCTAAGGAGTAGGAGGTTTAGTGAGGATTTAAGAAGACATTTCTCAAGACATTTAAGAAGCATTTAGATGACTAGTTGAAATGCCACAGCATTAAAGGCTACAGGCCAAGTGCTGCGGTACAATGGGAAAAATATTGATGGATATCTGATGGACCAGCACAAGCTTGGTGGGCCAAAGGGCCTCGTTCCATGCTTTAAAAAATTCATGACTACGAAACAAAATCAGACAATGCTAGGTACAATCAGCACTGTCTCCTTAACAGCGTTGAGGTTATGCCCCCATCCCAAAGACTGGCTCAAGAAGGCAGCTCACCACCGCCTCCTCCAGGGCAAGTATGGTTGGACAACAAATGCTGGCCTACCTGGCAGTACCACCTCCCACGAACAAATATTAAGGGATTAGAAAGCACTTATGATCAAATATCCATGTGGATAAAAATATGTTAAAGCAGCAATCTTTTTCATCAGACACAGTATTTTATAGAGATTCCATTGCAACCCCCTTCCTCTGCACAATAGACTTCTTCAGTGCAGAAATAGTACTTCAAAATGCAGCTTGCATACAAAATTAGTCTTTTTTCTATTAAAATGAGTAGGTGAAAATGTTGCATTTCTAAGATTCAGGAGGGCATCAATCCAGACCTAGTGCAAACTTTGGATTGTGAGTCCTGTCTAACAGAAGTAAAACACAATACAGTTTAAAACCTTATTATTTGATTTGATTAATTTATTGTCATGTGCATTTTGGTGCGAGAAGCAATGAAAAGTGTTGTACAGTGTTGCCACTGTCTGGGGCCATCTTAAAACACTGAAAAATAAACCAAAACATGGAATATAAAGGCAGAAAAATAAAGAAAAAGGAAGCGTTACAGTCCTTCTCGCTAAGTGCTCCACCATGGGCCTGGTGGCCAGGCACAAGGCCCCTTCATCGCACCACTGCCACCACTGCAACAAAAGTTGCCACTCCTTTGCATCTTCACGCCTCCACCAATGCCCTTACCACTTTGGGTCCTCGCCAGACCTCAGCAATGCAGACGCCACTGATACCGCTGGGTACCGCACCAGCCTAAACCCGACTCGATGACTCTGCTTGGGGGCCCACTTCGCCAGTGCAGCCGTTGCTGATGCCTCTGGGTCCAAACTCACCTCTGCCTCCACGAATAGGCACAAAAACGCAGAAACCGCCTGGAACCCAAACTCACCTCTAATGCCTGATTTCTAGCAAACAGAGCTTCCATATCTGATATCAAATCTTCTCTGACTACCTCCAAAGCCAATATATCTTTGTCCTGTTTGTTATCTCTCTTTTGTTGCAAGGTGTTAAAAAAAATTCAGATCACAATTAAAATCAAAATATTTGGGACATGAATACTGTTTTTCCTACTCCATTGGTGAATGATTAGCGCAAAAGCTCACCATCAGATGGTTGCAGTTCAATGGGAGAAATAGAGAAACTATAAGTTACTACACTGTACTAGCCATGAAATCAGTTTCAAAATCAGGATGCTTTTTCTTTGTATTCAGTCACAGGATAAAGGCATCACTGGCTGGGTGCCACATTTATAACCTGCCCCTATTTGCCCCCCTTGAGCAAGTGGTGGTGAGCTGCCTTTTTGAACCGCTGCAGTCCATGTGCTGTAGGTAGACCCACCATGCCATTAAGGAGGGAATTCCAAGAATTTGACCCAGCGAACACTGGAGGGACAGCAATATATTTCCTAGTCAGGTGGTGATTGGCTTAGAGGGGAACTTGCAGTTTTTGGTGTTCCCACGTATCTGCTGCCCTTATCCTTCTAAATGGAGATAACAAGGTGTGGAGCTGGATGAACACAGCAGGCCAAGCAGCGTCACAGGAGCAAAGTTACCCTCCTCCCTTTCCTGCTCCTATGATGCTGCTTGGCGTCCTGTGTTCATCCAGCTCCACACCTTGTTATCTCGGATTCCCCAGCATCTGCAGTTCCTATTGTCTCCTTCTAAATGGATGTGGTTGTAAGTTTGGAAGGTGCTGTCTGAGGATCTTTGGTGAATTTCTGCAGCGCATCTTGTAGATAGTACACACTGCAGCTACTGAGTGTCAGTGGTGGAGGGAGTGGATGCTTGTGGATTTGATGCCAGTGAAGTGGGGGGCTGCATTGTCCTGGATGGCGTTGAGCTTCTTGACTGTCGCTGGAGCTGCACCTATGCAGGCAAGTGGGGAGTATTCCATCACACTCCTTGACTTGTGCCTTGTCGATGGCTTTGGGGAGTCAGGAGGTGAGTTAATCACCGCCTCTGATCCGCCACTATGTTTACTTCAGAGCTTCCTGTATCACATTTCCAAAGTTGCTGCACATCAAGTCCTTAAAGCCTTACACTGGGCTAAGATATTGACTCGGGCACAAACAGTATGCATCACTTTCATCCTCTATTGCATGTAGCACTGACTATTCAAATCAACGGACTGAATACTGGGTCGTGTGTATTGTAGCCAATGTGAGACTAACATTGCCACTAAAGTCCCATTTTCATTCCATTACCCCTTGGGTTCTGTGAATCTTTCCCTTTCACTTATCTGATTTCCCCCTTCTGTAACAATTCTGATCTAGATGGAGGCAGAGGTAGGCTCCTGTGCCCAGGCATCTTCATCTGCTTTTCCTTTCTCCCCTTTCTCTTTTCTCAGTTTTATTTAGTTTTCCCTCAAACTTACCTGATGGGGTGAGTTCTTCAGCAGGGTGGTGGCTTTGATGAGCTCTGGAGGTGGTGTCTTCAGAGGCTTCGCAGCCAGAAATTCAGCCAGCCCTTAAAGCAAGGAGCCGCACTCTTGCTTCTGCATGGAATGGGCCCCTGGAGGTGGCATGTCTTGGGCTGACCTAGCCCTGAGAGGGACTGTAGCAGAGAGGAAGGAAAAGTTGTTTCAGAGATAGCAGGAACTGCAGATGCTGGAGAATCTGAGATAAAAAAGTGTGGAGCTGGATGAACACAGCAGGCCAAGCAGCATCAGAGGAGCTGGAAGGCTGATGTTTCGGGCCTAGACCCTTCACCCTCTCGAATCATAGTAAAGACATTTATCAGTGAATGCCACATGGGCCCAGAATGTTCATGTGACACCTTCATGATGGCAGAGGCAGGCAAATGTAGGTCAGTGATTGAGCGATGTGTCTGCTGTGCGCTGATACTGGATGATCAAGAAGGGTCTAGGCCCGAAACGTCAGCCTTCCTGCTCCTCTGATGTTGCTTGGCCTGCTGTGTTCATCCAGCTCTACACCTTGTTATCAAGGAAAAGTTGTACTCTCTTTAAGTTATCTTTCTTTATTTTTCAATTTATTTTACATTGATGAGAATGGCGAAGTGCATCGTGAAGGTACGCATTTTTCACTGTATTTTATATTGAATACACGTGACGATAAATGGTAAATGAAATAAATGTTAGCCACTCATTCACTGAAGCAAGAGTCAGGCTGTGGAACACAACTGCTCATTTGCATTGTATGGGATCCACTCTTTCAACCTCTCCCCTCTCCTGAGGCATGGTGACCCTCAGATTAAACTCACCACCAGTCGTCTCTATCTGTCTCTAATGAAAGCTGCCCTACAGTTTGGTAACACTATGGCAACTTGACTTGAATTGCCATACATATATATGAACAACTGTGGATGCTGGAGTTCTGAGACTAAAAGTGCTGGAGATATACAGCAGGCCTGACAGCTTCTGTGTACAGAGAAATGCAGTTAACGCTTCGAGTCCAGTAACCTTTCTTCAGACCTGACAGTGGCTTGGGAAAAAAAATGGCATTAATGCCGAAGACAAGATGGCGGGGAGGTGAGGTGAGTGGATAGGTGGAGACGGAGATCAAAGGCAGACAGAGAGAGAGGGATATGAGAATGGTAGACAGACAAGGAGGTTGTTGATAGCAAGTAGGACAGAAGAGAAGCTGAATAAGTAATAATGAGTGCAAAGAATATGAGGGAAATAGTTGGCTGTGCAATCATGTAATGACAAGACTAGGGTAGGTGGGTGATGCAATATTTTTCCATGTAACCTGTTCAAAGGTGTTATTCCCTCAATTCTGAAGCAGGTGGCATTGAACTTAGGTCAAAAACAGAAGCTGCTGGAAAAGCTCAGCAGGTCTGGCAGCATCTGTGAAGAAAAATATCAGAGTTGACATTTCGGGTCCGGTGACCATATGACAGAGGAGCAGAAAGGAGGCCACTCAGTCCGTCAAATCTGCTACACCATTCAATCATGACTGATAGATTTCTCAACCCCATTCTCCCGCTTTCTCCTCATAACCCGTGATCCCCTTGAAAATCACGAACCTATCTATCTCCCTCTTAAATATACTCAAGGACCTGGCGTCCGCAGCTTTCTGTGGCAGTGAATTCCATAGATTCACCACTCTCTGGCTGAAGAAGTTTCTCCTTATCTCAGTTCTAAAAGGTCTTCCCTTTACTCTAAGGCTGTGCCCTCAGGCCCTAGTCTCTCCTACCAATCGAAATACCTTCCCAACATCCACTCTGTCCAGGCCATTTAGTATTCTGTAAGTTTCTTCATCAGAACTGCTTTGTTTTCCCTTTTTATTGAGGACGAGCTCGGCCAAGCGGAGGAGGGTGGTGGTGGGTGGGGACGGTTCAGGTCTTTGCTTCAGGAAGAAGCGGAGACCCTCCTGGTGGGGAATGGATGTGTAAAGGGCTTGCACATCCATGGTAAAGAGGAGAGAGCTGGAGCCTGCAAACTGGAAGTTTTGAAACTAGAAGTGTCAGAGGAATCACGGATGTATCTGGAAAGGGATTGGATCAAGGGAGCGAAGACTGAGTCAAGGTTGGAAGAGATGAATTCAGTCAGGCAGGAGCAGGCTGAAACAAAGGATCCGCCCGGACAGTCCTGTTTGTGGGTTTTTGGAAGGAGGTATAAGTGAGCTGTGCGGTGTTGGGGGACCATTAGCTTGGAGGCAGTGTGGGGGAGATCACCAGATGGAATAAGATCAGTTACCGTAGTTGATACAATGGCCTCATGTTTCGTGGTGGGGTCATGGTCCAGGGGAAGATAGGAGGAGGCATCTGAGAGCTGGCGCTGAGCCTCTGTAATATACGACAGCGGCACCCCTATCGGCAGGCTTAATAATAAAGTCAGTGTTAGATCTAAGGGCACGGAGTGCAGTCAGTTCGGAGGGAGATAGGTTGGATTTGGTGAGGTGGGGACAGAGAAATTGAGACGACCAACGACACATTTTGAGTTCTGAGGGTCATCAGATCTGAAACGTTAGCTCCGATTTTTTTTCTTCACAGATGCTGCCAGACCTGCTGAGCTTTTCCAGCAGCTTCTGTTTTCATCCCTGATTTACAGCATCCACAGTTCTTTTGGTTTTTATTGAACTTTGGTCTCCTGGCTCGAAGGTAGGGACACAACCACTGCACCACAAGAGCCCTACTCTCATTGGTGTAAAGCAGTGAGCTCCACTGAGCATTAGCAGCTCTATGTGCCCTGTTGAGCATACCCTTCTCACCTTTCTAAGAAAGTATCATCCCGAACACTACAGTGTGAAATGGGGTGGTAATGAGGAAGCAGCTGATTTCCTGAGTGCAGCTATCTATGCAAAAATAGATGCTCACCTACAGTGAGATGCGCTTATATGAGTATTTTCTTCAGCAATATTTCAAACTTGGGGAAATAGTTATGGTAACTGCTTTTAAAAATAAATGATTAGACTAGCAATTTCACAAGACAGCTGAACCAAATGTCTTATGATCAGCAAGTTACCGCTCACAAATATAGAACATTGGACTGGAAAGATCTGAAATTCTTTTTGTTACATACCACATGCGGGAAAGTAGGACTGGTAAAAGTACTGACGTATTTCAGGTGGTACAGAATTGATGGGCTGAAGGGTCTATTCTGTCATGTCTTGGAAGTACATCTTTTGGAAAATCAGAAACAAAATTGATCTGAAACCAAGCAAGCTCCACGTCACTGTTCAAATATAGAGATAAAAAGATAACTTTTTACTGAAATTCCTCTCAATTGAATGACGGTTGTCTGCGCACAATTTTAATTAAAATTGCACAAAATTGTCTTCAATTTAAATTTGAAGACCACATTCCATAACATTCCTCTTCATTTCCTCATCTATTTACCAATATGTCTCTCAGTGCTTGTGGCAAATTAATGGTTATACGTCAATATAGTGAAACAATCCCAGAGAGAAGTCAATCAATGAACAGGACAATTTTATTTCCAACCAGCATCTATTAATCAATTAGGTATGAGTACCACTTACAATTATGGATCAGGCATAGTTATAAAGAAATACTTACAAAGATCAAAGGATAGAAACGTTGAAAATAGGAGCAGGAGTAGACCATTCAGCCCTTTGAGCCAGCTTCTCCATTCAATGTGGCCAATGGCAGATCATCTTATTCAGTTGCCTGTTTGCATTTTTGCCCCATGGCATTTGATCTCATTAGTCCTGCAAAGAATATTGAACTCCGTCTTGAACCATTCAGTGTTTAAATCTCAACTGCTTTGTTGTGGCAGAGAATCGGATAGGTTCACTACTCAATGGGTGAGATATTTCTCATTATCTCAGTCCCAAGTGGCCTACCCTGTAACCTTGGACTGTAACGCTTGCTTTTAGACTCTCTCTGGAACATCCTTCTTGCATTTGCACTATCTAGTCCTTCCTCATTCCTTAACTTCAGTGAGTATAATCCCAACCAATCCAATCTCTCCATCGAGGATGGGGACAAATTTTTAACACTGATAAGGCTTTATAATCGCTATGGTTTCCATAAATGTCAAATTATTGGTCTGCTAACTCAGTTGGCTGAATGGCTGTTTTGCCAACAGTGTGGGTCCAATTCCCAGTCTGGCTGAGTTTAAAATGAAGGACTGTCCTCCTCAACCTCTCCCGTTAAACCACCGACAGTCATCGCTCTAATGAGTGAGCAGTCTTAAAGTCTGGTAAGGCCTTAGTGGTTTTATTATGCGGCATTTTGGGCCTTTTAGAGAGATTTATAATTCAAAAGCCACTCAATTCATGTAAACAGAGGGTAATTTCCCTTTCCAATTAACAAAACAAAGCTCTTCAGATTGTTCGCAACAATTTAGATGTAGTTTTTATCTGGAAACAATGGGGAAAAGTCACACAATATCTACAAAGATGACCTTGTAAACTATCCCTGGTGAGATTGCCAGCGGCTGTTTGCTTCGTTTGTTTAAGTGCCTGGAAGACAGATCGCTGTGCAATCCATTAGCAGTACAACCCATGATGGGACCACTTTAGTCACCCATTGTTCTCTTAGACTCACATCGGAGCAATGCCAATGAACAACTCATATCCAAGTTCATAAATGAACATTGGCAGCCAAGCCACTGTATAATATATTATCTCCAAGCCTTACAGACAAAATGGCTTAATAGTAGGACAGCTCCCAAAACCTCAATCCAACCCTAGAGAATTCAGCTTGTATGCATTTGCCACTTCCTGAAGCATAGTTACTGTCACAGACAATCAATTTTGATCAACACTCATACATGATCCATTATGTATTTTAATTAACCCGTTCAGGATGAAAACGGACCTGAAATGTTAATTCTGTTTCTCTCACTACAAATGCCACCAGACCTGCTGAGTTTCTCCAGCGTTCTGTGTTTGTTTCAGATTTCCAGCATCTGCAGTATTTTGTGCCTTAATCTACTATTGCATCCTTTAATTTTCTTGCCTTCTTTTCTCTTTTCTTTCCTGCTTGTGCTTTGCATAAGCATTTTGTTGGGGACATTTGACATTGCTCTAAGCTGATAGTGAAGAAGGCAAATGGTTCTGAAGAAGGGTCATTGGACTCGAAACATTAACTCTGTTTTCCTCTCTACAGATGCTGCCAAACCTGCTGAGTTTCTCCAGTTGTTTCTGTTTCAGATCTTCAGCATCTGCAGTCATTTGTTTTATTAAGGTAACTGGCGTGTGGGCCTTCACAGTGAGAGGATTTGAGTACGAGTCTTGCTGCAAATGTATGGGGCCATGGTGAGACCACACCTGGAGCATTGTTTTCAGTTTAGGTTTCCTTACCTGAGGGAGGTTAGAAACATAGAGGATAGGAGAGGGAATAGGTGATTCAACCTCTCGAGCCTGCTCCGCCATTCGATATGATCTTGGCTGATCATCAAACCCAATATTGACAGCAGCATGGCTGCTCAGTGGTCAGCGCTGCTGCCTCATGGCAGCAGGGACCTGGGTTCAATTCCAGCTTTGGGAAAATGTTAATTGTAAAATTGTCCTGTAGTGTCTAGGGATGTGTAGGCTAGGTGGATTGGCCATGGTAAGTGTGGGGTGACATGCTCTTCAGAGGGTCGGTGTGGACTTGACGGGCAGAATGGCCTGTGCCTGAACTGTCAGGATTCCATGGATGTCCTAATCCGGCCATCTCCCTATTCCTTGATCCCTTCAGCCACAAGAGCTATATCTGTGATTGGATATTCTGGTGATGGAGGGAGTGTAACAAAGATTTACCAGACTGATTCTTGGGATAGCAGTATTGACGTATGAAGAGAAATTGGATCAGTTAGGACTATACTCACTGGAGTTTGGAAGAATGAGGGAGAGGATTGCAGAGAAACTTAAAAAGTTCTCACAAACCTAGACAGGTTAAACTGAATATCAGTGAGTAAAGAACCAATCTAAAGATACAGGGTAAAACATTTAGGACGGGCATGAGGAGAAATGTCTTTATGAAAGAGTGGTGAGCCTGTGGAATTCTCTGCCACAGAAAGTGTTTGAGGCCAAAACATTTTCAAGAAGGGATCAGATACTGTTGTAAATATCATTGGTAACTATAATAGAAGCAGAGAAACATCAAAAATAGGAACAGGAAGAAACGATTCAGCCCCTTGATATGATCATAGCTGATCATCCAACTCTTTATCTGTTCCCGCATTCGATCTCTTTAGCCTTAAGAATTATATTGAACTCCTTCTTAAGAACGGACAATATCCCAGTCCTAAATGGCCTAACTCACACCTTTAGACTGTGAACCCTTGGCTCTGGACTCCCGTCTCATCGGGAATATCCTTCCTGTGTTTACCTGTCTCGTTGGAATCATACAATTCAGCCCATCAACTTTCACTGGGACAGGATTCCACGGGCTCTCGAGATGAAGAGATCTAATGAAACCTCAAAGTTAGGAAAATGCACGTGTTTCATGAATAAACTCTAGTTTTATAAATAAATATGAAAGGAGAAGTTGCATTTATGTAGCGCCTTTCATGAACACAAGACACCCCCATGTGCTCTTGAAGTGTCAATGGTTTCCTAACCGAAGGAACTCAGCAGCCAATTTACACGCAGTATGCGTGACAATGACAAGATGATACATTTTAATGATGTTGATTGAGGGATAAATATTGGACAATAGAGCAAACCAAATTCACCTGCACTTGTTCAAAATAGTACCATGGGATATTTAACAAACCCCAAGAGAGCAAATGTGTCCTCACTTTGAAGTCTCATCTGACAGACAGCACCTCAAACGGTGCTGCTAGCCACATTAACCCAGATTTCTGCATTCCAGTGGAGCGTGACTTGTAATTTCTGGGTCAGGAGTCGGACGACATCCATTCGAACGAGAACTGCAACCTCCTGATACTCAACATTTGGAGCTGCTCTGGAAGGAGCGAGGAAAGCTACAATCAATGACAGAACTGGCTGGGGAAACTCAGCAGGTCTGACTGTATCGGTGGAGAGAGAAAATGGAGTTGGCATTTCGAGTGCAGTTCTGATAAAGGGGCCCTGGACGCAAAATGCCAACTCTATTTCTCTCTCCACACGTGCTGCTAGATTTCATAGAATCCCTACAGCATGGGAACAGGCCCTTCAGCCCAACAAGTCCACACCAACCTATCCCCCTATAACCCACCTAATCTACATGTTCCTGAACAATTTATCATAGCCAATCCACCGAAGCTGCACATCTTTAGACTGTGGGAGGAAACCAGATCACCTGGAGGAAGCCCACACAGACACAGGGAGAATGTGCAAACTCCACACAGACAATCGGCCGAGGGTGGGATTGAACGCGGGTCCCTGGTGCTGTGAGGGAGCAGTGTTAACCACAAAGCCACTGTGCTGCCCACTGAGATCTAATTTTGCTCGTTTCAGTTCTCCAGCATCAGCAGTTCATTGTTTCATTTTAAGAAGAGCTTCAACTTGGCCTTTTGTAGTCACCAC
Source organism: Ginglymostoma cirratum (assembly GCA_024137785.1). Taxonomy (NCBI): domain Eukaryota; kingdom Metazoa; phylum Chordata; class Chondrichthyes; order Orectolobiformes; family Ginglymostomatidae; genus Ginglymostoma; species Ginglymostoma cirratum. The sequence goes on along the minus strand of JAHRHZ010000141.1, from coordinate 146,148 downwards.
TACTAACTTACACCTCAAAATGAAGGTTAAGGGTTACTGTGACTGTTTTGCCTTTGACGTTCTGTCTAGTTTAACTTTTATAAGAAATTATTTTAAAAACCGAGGTTTGCTGGAGGATTGTTGCGCATTTAGAACATACTTCATCTATAATTCCCATGTTTTTCTTCCCTGTTGCATATGCTTAAAAGACGAAGTTTCTGAGGGGAGCAGAGTCAAATTATATGCCAAACATTGTTGTTTATCTAGAGACTACTTGTAATATTCATAATCTTTATTAAGTACAAGAACCTGGGTCTGTGCTTTCTCTCAAACTGTGTGTCAAAGGAACATAAATGGAGGAAAATATTGCATACATCTGGAAAATCTTTAACTTTTGGTGAACGGACTCGGGGAATAGTAGGCCTTAATATTACTCCAGTGGGGTGTGACAGTTTCAGTAATGACTCTGTTCGGCACTATTTTTGTAATCCTTTTGGAGACTAGCCAGCCCAGAAATGCTGATGCACTGCCTGATGGCACATTGCTTTCACAATCCTCACCGGCAGTCTGGTTAGAAGGTCTGTAATGGGCTATCATTTAAGGAGAAGCTCGACAGACACATGGAGGAGAAGGATGGCGTACTCCCCACTGGCAGCCCAAGCCCCACAGCGGTGTCAAACATAAACAGATTGGTTTGTTTTTTACTGATAGTGGCTGAGAGATAAACATTGGTCAGCCAACAGGGACAACTGCTGCTACATGGAGCGACACCATGGGAATTTTGGCATCTACCTGACAGCGCAAAATGGGCCTTTCTTTAAAGTCTCACCTGCATGAAAAGCACCTCAACTTTGGACTCACCCTGTTACTTTCCATCATTCAGCATGGAGGGCAAACCCTTCAGTCCAACCAGTCCATGCCAGCCATAATCCCAAACCAAACTAGTACCACCTGCGCTTGGCCCACATCCCCCCGAACTTTTCCCATTCATGTACTTACCCAAATGTCTTTTAAATGTTGTAATTGGACCCGCATCCACCACTTCCTCTAAAGTTCATTCCACACATGACTCGTTAAATGAAATCGAGCTCTTTAGAGGAAGGATGGGATTGCACTGGGGAGGAGGGCACAGAGGAGATTCACCTGGATGTTGCCTGGGGTGGAGCAGTTTAGCTACAAAGAGGGGCTGGGTAAGCTCAGGTTGTTCTTTTCAGAGCGGAGAAGTTAGGGGGAGGTAACCTGATGGAGGTGTATAAGATTATGAGGGTTGTTGACAGGGTGCATAACAAGGCACTTACCCGAAAGATCAATAACAAGGGAGCATCATGGTGACGTGAAAGGCAGGAGGTTTAGAGGGGTAGTTGAAGAAAACTAATTTCAGAGAGAAAGGTGGGGCTGTGGAATGGGAGGGCAGTAGAAGTGGGAAACCTCTCAATCTTTAAAAAGCCATTTTGGATCTGCTCACCCACTTATCATTTATTCGCTACAGTGTGCTGAAAACAAGTCTCTTTCACCTGCACATCTGCCAATGTGGTATACTGTATCCGCTGTTCCTGCTGTGGCCTCCTCTACATCAGGGAAACCAAACGGAGGCTTGGGGACCACTTTGCAGAACACCTACGGTCAGTTCGCACTAAACAACTGCACCTCCCAGTCGCGAACCATTTCAACTCCCCCTCCCATTCGGCAGACGACATGTCCATCCTGGGCCTCCTGCAGTGCCACAACAATGCTATCCGAAGGTTGCAGGAACAGCAACTCATATTCCGCTTGGGAACCCTGCAGCCCAATGGTATCAATGTGGACTTGGCAAGGTTCAAAGTCTCCCCTCCCCCTACCGCATCCCAAAACCAGCCCAGCTCGTCCATGCCTCCCTAATCTGTCCTTCCACCGATCCCCTCCTCCCACCTCAAGCCCCACCCCCATCTCCTACCTACTAACCTCATCCCGCCCCCTTGACCTGTCCATCCTCCCTGGACTGACTTATCTCCTCCCTACCTCCCCACCTACACTCACCTTTACTGACTCCATCCCTGCCTCTTTGACCGGTCTGTTTCCTCTCCACCTATCTTCTCCTCTATCCATCTTCTATCCGCCTTCCCCACCGTCCCTATTTATTTCAGAACCCCCTTCCCTTCCCCCATTTCTGAAGAAGGGACTAGGCCTGAAACATCAACTTTCCTGCTCCTATGATGCTGCTTGGCCTGCTGTGTCCATCCAGCTCTACACCTTGTTATCTCAGGTTCTCCAGCATCTGCAGTTCCTACTATCTCTGCAACTTAAAACTATCTGCTTAAAAATCTTTTCAGAGATAGTTGGAACTGCAGATGCTGGAGACTCTGAGATAACAAGGTGTAGAGCTGG
>JAHRHZ010000141.1:101440-143405 GCA_024137785.1 Ginglymostoma cirratum | reverse complement strand
AAGGGTCTAGGCCCGAAACGTCAGCCTTCCTGCTCCTCTGATGCTGCTTGGCCTGCTGTTTTCATCCAGCTCCACACCTTGTTATCTCTGCTTAAAAATCTAGTGACTTTTAAATGACCCAAGGGTTTGATAGGAGGACTCCTGGGGTGTACTGAATTGTATTCCTGTCTCTGGCCAAGATGATCAGGCCCACTTCAGGAGCTGACAACCTCGGATGGTATATTCATAGCACAGCGGAAACAAAGAGCCAAGTACCAGCTTATAAATCAGGCCAACTGCAGGTGATAAGGGCAGACAGACACCGCGAGTCAGCTTGAGCTGTAAAAAAATTAGAAACCAAAAGAAATAAGAACGGGGTCTACCACTCGGCCCCTTGAGCCTACTTCTCCTGTACAGTAGGATCATGGCTGCTCCCACATTCCTCACCTACACTTTCCTGTCTTTTCCCTATAACCTTTGATTCCCCTCCTGATCAAGAATCTATTTATTTCTGACTTAAATATACACAAGGACCCTGCCTCCTCCTCCCAAACAGCTCTCTGTGGCAAGGAGTTCCAAAGACTCACAACCCTCTGAGAGAAGAAATTCCTCCTCATCTCATTCTTAAATTGGCACCCATTTATTCTGAGATTATGTCCTCCAGTCCCAGGCTTTTCCATGAGAGAAAACATCTTCATAGAATTATAGGATCCCTACAGTGTGGAAACAGGCCTTTCAGCCCAACAAGTCCACACCGACCCTCAGAACATCCCACCCAGACCCATCCCCCATAACACACCTAATCTACACATCCCTGAACACTACAGGAAATTTAACATGGCCAATCCACCCTAACCTGCACATCTTTGGATTGTGGGAGGCAACCGGAGCACCCGGAGGAAACCCACACGGACACAGGGAGAATGTGCAAACTCTACACAGACAGTCGCCCGAGGGTGGAATTGAACCCTGGTCCCTGGTGCTGTGAGGCAGCAGTGCGAACCACTGAGCTCCGGTGCAGCATTCACCTATCAAGCCTCTTAAGAATCCTGTATATTTCAATGAGATCACATTTCATTCTTCTAAGCCTCAATGAGTACAGTCCCATCTATTTAGCCCTTTCTCGTAAGGGATCATAGTATCTAGTCTCTATGTTATTTTTAACTGTGCTATCAGCATCCTAAGGGGCTACCATTGACCAGACACTGAACTGGACCCACTATATAAATCCAATAGCTACAAGAGCAGGTCAGAGGCTTGGAATCCTGTGGTGAGTAAGTCACCTCCTGACTCCCCAAAGCCTGTCCACCATCTACAAGGCACAAGTCAGGAGTGTGATGGAAAACTCTCCACTTTCCTGGATGAGTGCAGCTCCAACAACACTCAAGAAACTCAACATCATCCAGGACAAAGCAGCCAGCTTGACTGGCACCACATCCATAAACATCTACCTCCTCCACCACCGACGCTCAGTAGCAGCAGTGTGCACTATCTACAAGATGTGTTGCAGAAATTCACCAAAGATCCTCACACAGCACCTACCAAACCCACAACCACTTCCATCCAGAAGGACGAGGGGAGCGGATGCATGGGAACACCGCCCCCTGCAAGTTCCCCTCTGAGCCACTCACTATCCTGACTTGGGAATATATTGTCATTCCTTCAGTGTTGCTGAGTCAAAATCCTGAAACTCCCTCCCTTAGGGCATTATGGGTCAACCTACAGCACATGGACTGCAGCGGTTCATGAAGGCAGCTCATCCCCACCTTCTCAATGCTGGCCCAGCCAACAACTCCCACATTCCATGAACGAGAAATCTCTTGAACAGGAGAGTGGATGAGGATGTGAGAATCACTACAATTGAGACAAACACAATGGATGTAATAATGATGAGGCTATTGAAACCCATGAAGGCAAAAGCATATGCTGCTGGAGTTGAGATGAAGTCGAGTGGGGGAGGAGAGTATTTGGAATATTCTGAGCGGCCAGACCTAAAGCCTGCTTCACAGCAATAAATATTTTGTAAACCTCCCACAGGCTGGAAGCGAAAACAAAAAGCAGCAAAAGTTCAAAAACTGGGAAGAATTCAGATCAGAGGGGCGAGAGCTTGATCAGACAAATCCCTCTCACTTCTCCTGTAACTGATATCACAGAATGCAGCAACACATCTCAGCGTGAGTAAACAGTTCATGGGGGTCTTGAGGCGCAGCTATAGTGTCACTACCTCCGGGCCAGAAGGCCCAAGTTCAAGTCCGACCAGCTCCAGGGGTGTTTCATAACATATCTGAACAGGCTGATTAGAGCGGGGTGGGGGCGAGGTTTTAAGAAATGAACTGATGTATACTTGCCCGCAGGCAATTTAACTCACTGAGCCAAAGCAGATGTTCCCAGTGATAGTTGGAACTGCTGATGCTGGAGAATCTGAGACAACGAGGTGTAGAGCTGGATGAACACAGCAGGCCAAGCAGCATCAGAGGAGCAGGAAAGCTGATGTTTCGGGTCTAGACCCTTCTTCACAGTGTACATCATAGGACATCTATCAGTCTGAAGTCCATGGAATTAGTACTGTTCAGACTCTCTCAAGTTTCACTTTCTGAATGGAAGAATGGTTGAAAACTTCTCTTCATATAGACATCGAGACCAGTAGACCCACTTCCAATCAGCTCCAAATTTAAGCTTCACTAAATCTTTGATTTGATTTATTATTGTTTCGTGTACCTGGGTAGAGTGAAAAGTTTTGTTTTGCGTGCAGTACGGGCAGAACATACCATACAAAGATCACAGGGTGATTGAACAGAGCGAGGAATACAAAGTTACAGCAACAAAGAAGGTGCAGAGGAAGCAAAATTAACATTAGGTTTGAAATTTAGGATGTTTAATAACAGCAGGGGAGAAGCTGTTCTTGAACCTGTCGGTACACTTGTTTCAGCTTTCTGTATCTTCTGCCTGAAGGGAGAGCTCAGGAGACATTATAACCCGGGTGGGAGGCAGTGAGAAGTGTAGATGGAGCCAATGGATGGAAGGTTGGTTTGCATGATGGACTGGGCTGTGTTCACAACTCACTGTAATTTCTTATGGTCCCAGGCAGAGGATTTGCCGTGCCAAGATGTGATGCATCCACATACAGTGCCTTCGATGGCGCATCTATAAAAGTAGATCAGAGTCCTTATGGATATGCTGAATTTCCCTAAACTCCTGAGGGAGAAGAGGCATTTTTGTGCCTTCTTGAGCATCTCATCAAATCTAATTTTGCTTGACACTGTCAGCATTATGCAGTGTTTGTTTCCCCTGATGTGCTTTGCTTATAATTTCACCTTAAAGTGCATCTAAGTCATAGAATCCCTACCGTGTGAAAACAGGCCATTCGGCCCAACAAGTCCACACCAACTCGCAGAAAAGCATCCCACCCATACTCACCCCCCTACCCTATCCCTGCAGTTTCCATGGTTAATCCAACCAACATGCACATCCCTGGACGCTATGGGCAATTAGGCATGGCCAATCCACCTAATCAGCACATCTTTGGGCTGCGGGAGGAAACCCACACAGAAGCTGGGAAAACATGCAAACTCCACACAGTCACCAGAGGGTGGAATTGAACTCAGGTCCCTGTTACTGTGAGGCAGCAGTGCTAACCACTGAGCCACCATGCCATCCAAACCTGATAGCTGTCTGATGAATGCACTTTGGTGCCAAATACCACACTGAAACTATTCTCCTGGACAAGAAATTTTGTAGGAATTTCCCCATTTGATTTCTTGGCAACTAACTTGTGATGCAACGGAGAAACTAGGAGCAGGAGTAGGCTATTCAGCCCTTCGAGCCTGTTCAGTTTTACAATGCAATCGTGGCTGATCCCCTATCTCAAAGCCATATCCTCCTAATACCACTTGATATCTTTAACATAGAAACAGGCTTATCCAAGCAAAACTATCAATGGGCGCAAACGTAAGGGAAATAATGATGGCATGGCGTCCACAAATGTTCACTTCTTCTACCGGTGGCACTCAGTAGCAGCAGCGCATGCCATTTATAAATTGCAGTGAAGATATTCACCAAAGATCCTTAGACAGCACCTTCCAAACCCACTATCATTTCTGTCAAGAAGGACAAGGGCAGCAGATACATGGGAACACTGTCCCCTGCAAGTTCCCCTCCAAGCCCCTTACCATCCTGACTTTGAAATATATTGTGTTCCTTCAGCATTACTGGGTCGAAATCCTGGAGCGCCGACTCTAATGCTGAATATCTCTATATTCCCTGTATTTGTTCCAACGTGCAATGTATCTGGCCCCATGCTCAGTTAAGGTGCAGGGAGAGGAATTTTACTGCTAGGATTTTAGTTTCGATGTGCCTTTCAGGAGGCTGGTTTTGGACAGCCTGGACTTCGTACACAGCTGTCACATCGCCTACTACTTTTTGAGTGTTATATTCACATGAACTGCAATGCCAATTCAGTGAAGGTGATGGCCCAGCGCTGTTATCACGAGACAATAAATCGCAGAGACCTGAATAATGTTGTGGGGACCTGGGCTCAAATCCCATCTCAGTAAATGATGGAATTCAATTAAAAGGTTGCAATTTAAGAGTCTAATTAAGACTATAAAACTGTTGGTGAATATCAGGAAAACCCTGTCTGGTTCATTAATGCTCAGAAGGAAATTGGCTGTCCTTACCTGGTTTAGATCTACATGCGGTTCCGGAACCACAGTGAGGTGGCTGATGCGCAACTAGCCACTGGGAATTTGCTAAGGCTAAGGGCCCCTGTTGTTGAGGAAGGTAGGGGCTGTCATGTTTAATTTTCTTTAAATTGAAACAGATGGGCAGAAAATAGATGTTATTTCATGAATGGTCATTCCACAGAGTGTGAACAGGAATGTTTGCATTGATGCTGAATGGATGTTCCCCCTTGTGGGAGAGTCTCGGATCAGAGGGCATAATTTCAGTGTAGAGATTTGCTCGCTTAAGATTGAGATGAGGAGGAATTTCTTCTCTCAGATGGTTGTGAATCAAGGGAGTTCTTTACCACAGATGTCTGCAGAGGCTGAGTCATTAAGAACATAAGATATAAAATCAGGATTAGGCCATTCGCTCCATTGAGTTCTCTCTACCATTTGATTATGGCTGACATGTTTCTCACCCCATTTTCCTGCCTTCTCCCATAACCTTTGATCCCCTTACTAATCAAGAACCTCTCTCTCTGAATAAAGACAGTCAATGACTTGGCTGCCACAGCCCTCTGTGGGAATGAGTTACACAAATTCACCCCCCTCTGGCTGAAGAAATTCCTCCTCATCTCAGTTCTAAAGGGTCATCCCTTCACTCAGAGGTAGTGCTCTCGGGTCCTAGTCTCTCCTACTAGTGGAAACATCTTCTCCACGGTCCACTCTAGTCAGGCCTCTCAGTATTCTGTCTGTTTCAAGCAGACCTCCCCCTCATCATTCTGAACTCCATCAAGTACAGACAGGTTCCTCAGCAACTCATCAAATTACAAACCTTCATCCCTGGGATCTTTCATGTAAACCCTTTTCTGCACAACCTCCAAGGCCAGCATATCCTTCTTTAGATATGGGGCTCAAAACTGCCCACAAGATTCCAAATGCGGTCTGACTAGAGCCTTATACAGTTCAGCAATACATCCCTGTTCTTGCATTCTAGCCCTCTTGAAATGAATGCTAACAATACATTTACCTTTCAAACTGCCAACTGAACCTATGTGTTAACTTAAGAGAATTCTGAACTAAGACTCCTAATTCTCCTTGTGCTTCAGATTTCTGAAGCTTTTCCCCATTTCAAAAATACTCTACGCTTCTGCTCTTCCTATCAAGGTGCATGGCCTCACACTTTCCCAGGTTGTATTCCATCTGCCACTCCTTTGCTCACTCTTTTAGCCTGTCCAAGACTTTTTGCAGGCTCCCCAACCCCTCCACACTACCCGTCCCTCCACCTATCTTTGTATCATCTGCAAACTTAGCAACAATGCCCTCGGTTCCTTCGTTCAGATCATTCATATCTAACGTGAATAGATTTAGATTAGATTTAGATATTTTTGTCACGTGTACTTGAGTACAGAGGCACAGGAGTACAGTGACTAGTGTACAATATTGCCACGTATAGTGCCATCTTAAGTACAAAGATTAGCACAATGAAAGCTTTCGTTACAAAGTGGTAGAAGAGAGAAACAAAGTTAAAAAGTTAAGCATTACAGATAATCATGCTATAAATAGAACAATAGGGAAACATGATAATAGTTGATATTAAAGTCCTTCTTAACACAAACTAGAAAAATAAACAGATAAGTTAAACATTTAACAGTCTTTCTTGAGTGCCTAGCCATAATGGACCCCCCCACTCTCCTCCACTTAGCTTGCTATCCAGGAGATTGCTGCCTGTTCACAATGCAACCGCCACAGACCTCCTTCGTTGCTCACTCTTCCCGTGTTGGGCTCGATTCTGAATGACAAAGTCCACGTTCCGAACCTGACAAAGTCGCGATGTCATCGCTGCTGCTGGTACGTAGTTGTGGTCCCAATACTGACTCCTGCGGAATTCCACTCATCACCAGCTGCCATCCTCAAAAAAGATCCTTTTATCATTGCTGCCTTCTGTCAGGCAGCCAACTCTCGATCCGTGCCAGTCCATTGCCCCCAATGCCATGCGTTCTTATTTAGCAGCCTCCTGTGTGGCACCTTGTCAAAGGCCTTCTGGAAATCCAGATAGATCGTATCCATTGGGTCTCCTTTGTGTAACTTGCTCGTTAACTCCTCAAAGAATTCTAACAGACTTGTCAGGCATGACCGCCTCTTGACCAAGCTGTAGAGGCTCAGTTCTGTTTTACCATGTACTTCCAAGTAATCTGCAATCTCATCCTTAATAATAGACCCTAACATCTTACCAATGACCGACGCCAGGCTAACTGGCCTATAGTTTCTTGTCTTCTGTCTCCCTCCCTTCTTAAACAGGGGTGTTACAGTTGCCTGTTTCCAGCTGGATGCTCCTTGACTCCAGAAATTCCTGAAAGATCACCATCAATGCCTCTACAATCCCCTCAGTTGCCTCCTTCAGAAGCTTGGGTTGTAATCCATCTGGTCCGGGCGACTTATCCACCTTCAGACCTTTCAGCTTCCCCAACACCTTCTCCTTAGTAATGGCTACTATCTTCACCTCTAGCCCCTGACTATCTCGAAGCTTTGGTATGTTGTTCCTCCAAAATCTCTTTGTTCCCCATTACTACTTGTCAGCCTTATTTTCCAGCAGTCCAATGTCCATTCGTGCCTCTCTTACCTTTTTAATATCAAAAAAAGCCCTTGCAATTTTATATTACCAATTAGCTTACCCTATTATTTCATCTTTTCCTCCATTATTGCTTTTATAGTTGTCGTCTGCTGGTTTTTAAAGACTTCCCAATTCTCTGGCTTCAGACTAACTTTTACCATGTTCTAGGCTTTTTCCCTTGATTTTATGTTATCTTTGACTTCCCTAATCAGCCATGGTTGTCTCATCCTCCCTTAATATGTTCCTTCTTCCTTGGGATGAATTTCTGCTCTGCCTCCCAAATTGTCATAGAAACATCTATCTTGCTGCTCCACTGCCTTCTCTGCCACACTCCCCTTCCAATCAACTCTGGCCAACTCCTGTCTCATATCATTGCAGTTATCAATTGTAATACCGTTACATCTGATTCCACCTTCTTGCTCTCAAACTGCGGTGAATTTTATTATTTTAATATTGTGGTCATTCCCTACAGGGGTTCCTTCACCTTAAGCTACCTAATCAAGTCTGCCTCAATACACAACACCAAATCCCGAACTGCCTGTTCCATAGGGAGCTCCACCACAAGCTGCTCCAAAACACATCTCGTAGACATCCGTCAATTCTTCTTCTTGGGATCTGCTACCAACCTGATTTCCCAGTCCACCTGCATATTGAAGTTTCCCATGATTATTGTAACAGTTCCCTTCTTACATGCCTTTTCTACTTCCTGATTTATTTTCTTCCCCATATCCTGATTAGCAAGGGGCCTGAACATAACTTCCGTTGGGGTCTTTTCTCCTTGACGGTTCCTCGTCTCTCCCTGTAGAGATCCTACGCCTTCTGACTCTATATCACTTCTTGCCATCAATTTAATGTCATTTTCTTTGCCTGCCCCCTGCCCCCTCTGTCCATTTGCCTGTCCTTCCCACAGGATATAAATATTCTTGGATATTTAGTTCCCTGCCCTGAACCCCTTGCAGCCACGTTTCCGATACCCACAAACATCGCAGCTGCCAATTTCTGTCTGTAATACAAGCTCGTTTACCTTGTTTCGTACACTGTGCACATTTATATACAACACCCTCAGTCCTGCATTGGCATCCCCCTTTCCCATCATTGCCCCTTAATCTGCAGTGCCTGAAGTCAGATTCCTAACATTTCCCATCCCCTCTGTCCTATATCTGGAAGCTTTAATGACATCTTCTCAGCCGTCTGCTTTTTTCCCTCTCTTTTCATTTCTTAAACTTACTTACCCTGTCCTGAGCTTGATGTTGTTGAATGGTGCAGCAGGTTCGAGGGGCTGAATGGACTACCCTTGCCCCTAATTTGCATGTTTATATGACAAGGTGATTAAGAGATAAAGGAGGCATAATGGACGCTTACTTTTATTCGCTGAGGCATAGAGCCTAGGAGCAGAGAGGTGATGCTGGAATTGTATAAAACATTGGCTAGGCCACAGCTCGAGTACTGTGTGCAGTTGTGGAATCCACATTATAGAAGGGATGTGATAGCACTGGAGAGGGGGCAGAGGCAGATTTACCAGGATGTTGCCTGAGCTAGAGGGTTTCAGTGATGAAGAGAGATTGGGCAGACTGGGGTTACTTTCCTTACAGCAGAGGAGACGGAGGTGGGGGAGGACATGACTGAGATGTATAAAAGGAGGTGGGCAAAGATAAGGTCGACAGGAATAAATGTTTCCCCTCAATGGAGGAATCAATGACCAGGGGGCATTGGTTTAAGGGAAGCGGGTTTGGAGGGGTGTGTGAGGAAAATCTTTTCACCCAGAGGGAGGGGGGAATCAGGAACTCACTGCCTGTAAGGATGGTAGAGGCAGAAATCCCCATAACATTGGAGATGTATGTAGATAGGCACTTGTGATGTCAAGACTATGGACCAAGTGCAGGGAAATGGGATTCAAATAGTTAGTGGTTGTTTATGACCTGTGTAGGCTTGATGGGCCAAAGGGCCTTTTTCTGTGCTGGAGACCCCTATGTAACTATAAAATTGCAGAGGAGGACAGAACGGTTCCAGACATGGGGAACACTCTTTACAATGCAAAACTGCTGAAACTGTTGATTTTGCTCCTCGTGCAAAGGTATTAAATGAAAGTTTTGACAGCAACATCCAGGGTTGTGACAGATTAGCAGGAGATCTAAAGGAATAACCCTTCAAGTAAGATGACAGTGTAAGGAGTAGGAGATGCAGGTTGAGTTTTGGACAAAAGATCTAGTGGAATAGTGGGGGAAGCTATTGTAACATAATGTCAGAAAGTTATGCACTTTGATAATAAAAATAGAGGCATAGACAATTTTCTAATAGGGGGAAGGCTTTGGAAATCTGAAATGTAAAGGGACCTAGGTCTACTAGTTTAGGATTCTCATAAGTTTAACATATAGGTTTAACTGCTAATTCGGAAAGCAAATGCAATGTGAGCATTCATTTCAAGAGGGATAGAATACGAAAGCAGGGATGTACTGTTGAGACTGTATAAAGCTCTGGTCAGACAGCATTCATAATATTTTGAGCAGTTTTGGGCCCCATATCTCAGGAAGGATGTTCTGGCCTTGGAGGGGATCCAGAGGAGGTTTACAAGAAAGATCCCGGGGATGAAGGGCTTGTCATTTGGGGAGCAGTTGAGGACTCTGGCTCTGTACTCAGTGAAGTTTAGAAGGATAAGGGGGTATCTCATTGAAACTTACAGTATACTGAGAGGATTGCATAGAGTGGACATGGAGAAGATGTCTCCACTAGTAAGGAGAGACTAGGATCTAAGGGCACAGCTTCAGAGTGAAAGAGTGACCCTTTGGAAGTGAGGTGAGGAGGAATTTCTTCAGCCAGATGGTGGTGAGCCTGTGGAACTCATTACTGCAGAAGGCTGTGGATGCCAAGTATTTAAGAAAGAGAAAGATGAGTTCTTGATTAATGAGGGGTCACGGGGAGAAAGCAGGAGAATGGGATATCTCTGATCGAACGGTGGAGCAGACTCGATGGGCTGAATGCTCTAATCTTGCTCCTATATCATATGGCTTTATGCCACGAAGAACGATTTTCCTGAGCGAATGTCAATGTTCCCTAAGAGGGTGGGGTTGAACCTTTGGGGGCCAATGATTTCTGAAGAATATCAGGCGGGGTGCTTGAGGGTTAGAAGCTGTTCAGCAAGGATAGAGAGAGTAATGGGATAGACAAATTTCCTCCACAGTGAGCCAACATAGCCTCGGCAGGCCAAATTTCCCCCCTTTCTCTGTGTCTGCCGTGCAATAGAAAGGTCTGCCTCCCTTTGCCTCTGAAGCAATCCAGAAGTGATGACCTTTTTGGCTTTCATTGGCAGAATAATTGAGTTTAAGAGCCGTGAGGCTATGCTTCAGCTCTATAAAACTGGTTAGACCACACTTGGAATATTGTGCTCACTTCTGGTCACCTCATTATAGGAAAGATGTGGAAGCTTTAGAGAGGGTGCAGAGGAGATTTACCAGGATGCTGCCTGGACTGGAGTGCAGGTCTTATGAGGAAAGGTTGAGGGAGCTAGGGCTTTTTTCATTGGAGTGAAGAAGGATGAGAGTTGACTTGATAGAGGTTTACAAGATGATGAGAGGCATAGATAGAGTGGATAGTCAGAGACCTTTTCCCAGGGTGAAATGACTAATCCAAGAGGCATAATTTGAAGGTGATTGGAGGAAGGTATAGGGGAAATGTCAGAGGTAGGTTCTTCACACAGAGAGTGGTGGGTGTGTGGAATGCGCTGCCAGCAGTGGTAGTGGAGTCAGATACGTTAGAGACATTTAAGCACCTCTTGGATAGGCACATGGAGGATAGTAAAATGTAGGGTATGCAGGTTAGATTGATCTTGGTAGGAATAATAGGTTGGCACAACATTGTGGGCCGAAGGGCCTGTTCTGTGCTGTACTGTTCTATGTTCTATGTTCTATGTTCTATGCTTTATGTTCTATGTTCTTGACCCTGCATTAATTAAGTAAAGAAAAGACTCTCAGGGCTGAGGAGACTGACATGACGAAACACAAGTTGTGTTACAATCGAAGCAAAGGTTTTCCCAAAGGGAGGACAATGAGGAAGGAGGATTAGATTGCATTATGTGTTCGGGTTCAATAAAGCTGTCGCAAGAGTGCGATATATCATGAGAGATTGGAGGGGATGAGATCGCGAGACAATAACACGTGCATGTTTTTTCCAACATCAACCTCCTTATTGCCCTTCAGAATGGAACAAAGGTCATCTCTCTGCGTGCGTAGGGTTAAGGGCAGAGCCTGTTGCCAAGGTGAGGCACAGACTGGGCATGTTCAAGTGTAACTCCCTCTCTGTAAAACCTAGGAGCAGAAGTAGGCCATTTGGCCCATTGGGTTCATTGGTCTAAAATCCTCAAAACCTTTTTCTCCTACCAATGACATTCTTCGCCCTGACTGATTAAAAATCTCAGTCTTGAATGTACAGGATGACCAAGCTTCAACAGCTCTTTTTGGTAAAGAATTCCACAGACTCAGTCCCCTCAGAGAGAAGAAATTCTTCCTCATCTCTATCATAAAAAGGCAAACCCTTATTCAGAGGTTTACCCTCTGGACTTAGACTCTTCCACAACCTGTCTGCATCCACCCGGTCAAGCTCCCTGAGAATCTTATATGTTTCAGTAAGGTCATCTCTCATTCTTCTAAACTCCAATCAGTACAGACCCAATCTACCCAACCTCTCCTCGTAGGAAAATCCCTTCCTATATGGTATCAGCCAAGCGAATCTTCTCTGGACTGCCATCAATGCCAGTTTAGATAAGGGCACCAAAACTATTCAGATTATTCTAGTTGTGGTCTGACCAGTGCAGTGTATAGTTGTGGTAAAACCCCCCCTCAATTTATACCCCATTCCTTTTGAAATAAAGACCAACATTCGAATTGCTTTCCCTCTGGCCCGCTGGTAGCTTTTGTGATTCATGAACAAGGACTCCCAAACCTCTCTGCTCTGCAACTTTCTGCAGTCTTTCCCCTTTTAAGTGAAATTCAGTTCCTCTATTCTCCCTGCCAAAATGCAGAGCCTGACCTTTTCCCACATTATATCCCCTTGCCCATGTTTTTGCCAACTTGTTTCATTCCTTATATGCTTCTGCAGACACCTAGTGTCATCCTCACTGTTTGAGGACTGGAAATGTTAACCTGCTGAGCTGGTCTAGTACTTTCTGCTTTTATTTGAGTAGGTCATCTTGTTAGATAGAGAGATACAGGCTGACCAAGTATATCAAAGCTATCTTTCATCACGTCCCTGCTCAACTCACATCAGAAACGGAGCAGCAACTGCAGTACTCCATCCTGATTTCCGATCCAGAGACTCCATGGAATTCAAAATACCCAGGGCCCCACATCTGGAGGATCAACTCAGTCTCTCCTCGCCTTCCAAAATCCCTTTTTTTAAATTTCAATTTAATTTCATAAGAATCTTTATGTACATACGTGGTTATTAGAGCGGTTCAATTCTTTACATTTGTAGAACAAACCCAAGGCATTTTTTGTCTGTGCAAGATGATATTCACATATATTTGAGGCACTGGCAGGGTCTGATAACTGAACTCCATTGTAATTTGGCAGAAATACATTAGATGGTGGTCTTTCCCCACTGCACCTTGGCAGCTACTGCCCCAAGTCTTAGTGCATCTCTGAGCATCTAATCCTGGATCTTGGAATGTGCCAGTCTGCAGCACAGAAGATCATAGAAACCCTACTGTGTGAAAGAGGCCATTCAGTTCATTGAGTCCACACCAACCTTCCAAACAGCATCCCACCTAGACCCACACCCTTACCACTGCATTTCCTATGGCTAACCCACCCAGTCTACACATCCCTGAACACTATGGGGCAATTTAGCATGGCCAATCCATCTAACCTGCACATCCTTGGACTGTGAGAGGAAACTGACACAGACGCGGGGAGAATGTGCAAGCTCACAGATAGCTGCAGATGGTGGAATCAAACTCAGGTCCCCGGTGCTGTGAGGCAGCAGTGCTAACCATTGAGCTACTGTGCCTCAGTCGAGGTCAACTCCTTGCTCTGGAAGTTTCCGGCAGACCAAAGAGTGTCTTTCTCCAAGATGATGGTCTTCCAGGTGCAGTCAATGCTTGTCTCAGTGTGCGTACCAGGGAACAGACAGTAGAGCACAGTCATAGAGCTGTTCGAGATGAACCGTGACAAAAACCATTGCATCTTTCTCCAGATTTCCGTTGCAAAGGTACTTTCCAGCAGGAAATGTGCGACAGTCTCTACCCACCAAACCCCCTACAGCAGCTTCGAGGGCAGAGTATGAGCATATTTGAAGGATCTGATGGGCAATGCTTTTCTCACCACCAGACAAGTTATGTCCTAGTGGTTATTGGGTAGTTCTGGAGATGCAGCATTCTGCCTAATCCCTACAGAAACTCCTGTTTTGAACCAACTCCCCACTGGCTTACATTGAGTGATTCTGCAGGGATAAAAGACACTCACTTCTCTGTCATTGAGACCTGATTTTTAACTTATGAAGATCTAAATGAGCCCATCCATATTCATACCCAGGAACAAGAGCATTGTCTTATGAGGAAAGATTGGACAGCCTGGAATTGTAGCTGGAGTTTCAAGGAGAAAGAGATGGCTTGATTGATTAAATGAAGAGGAGCCTTGACAGTGGAGGCGGAGTGGATGTTCCTGTTTTTATGAGAATTGTGAACTAGAGGAGTCACTCTTTAAAAATGAAGGCTCGCGCAGTTAAAACATAGAAGGGGCAAATATTTTTCACTGAAAGAACCATGAGGCTTTGGAACTCTTCATGAAATAGTGGAACCTTTGAGTATTTTCTGGGCAGAGGTGGAGGGGTATTGGAGGAGGTGAGAGCGGGACTCAGATGGAGTGGTGCTCCCATGAATCTGCTGCCTTTGTCCTGGGAATTTGGCTTTAATCAGGCCACACACGATGTCATTGAATGGCAGAACAGGTCTGAAGGGCCTACTCCTGACTCATACATTTGTATGTTCAAAAACCAGGTCTCAGAGGGATCTCCTTAGGTTGTCCCAAAGTTCTTTATTGTTCCTCTGCTTGGAAATGTAGTCACAACTGTAACGTGGGGAATGCACTGCATTAATCAGCCAACTCTCCTCAAACAGCACACTCCAAAGACACGACCACTACCGTCCAGTAAGACAAGGGCAGCACAGTGGCTCAGTGCTCAGTGCTGCTGTCTCACAGCACAAGGGACCCGGGCTCGATTCAACCCTTGGGTAACTGTGTGGAGTTTGCACATTATCTCCGTGGGTTTACTCTGGGTGTTCCAGTTTCCCCCCACAGTCCAAAGGCATACAGGTGAGGTGGATTTGCCATGTTATCTTTCCAATGCTATCCCAGGGATGCGCAGGCTAGGTGGGTTAGGCATGAGAAATGCAGGGTTCCAGGGATGGAAAGGAATGTGGGTCTGGGTGGGATGCTCTTTGGAGGCTCAGTATGGGCTGAATGGTCTGCTTCCACACTTTTTCCACATAGAATCTCGACAGTGTGGAAACAGGCCCTTCGGCCCAACAAGTCCACACCAACCCTTGGAGCATCCTACCCAGACCCATCCCCCTATAACACACACACCCCTGAACAACTACGGGCAATTTAGCTTGGCCAATCCACCTAGCCTACACATCTTTGGACTGTGGGAGGAAACCAGAGCACCCAGAGGTAACCCACGGGGAGAATGTGCAAACTCCACACAGACAGTCACCCAAGGCTAGAGTCGAACCCAGGTCCCTGGTGCTGTGACGCTGCAGTGCTAACCACTGAGCCACCGTGCCGCACGCTATAGGGATTCTATGGCTCTATGGCAGCAGATACACAGGAATACCACTCAGGAATGTTTTGATTCACAAGGGTCTTGCTAAAGAGCACAGCAGGAGAATTGTGTGTGCAGTTCTAGTCTCATTATCTGAGAAGGGATGTTCTGGCGCTGGAGGGAGTGCAGCAAAGGTGTATCAGACTGATTCCCGAAATGGTAGGAATGACCCAGAGAGACTGGATCAATTAGGACTATATTACTGGAGTTTGGAAGAAAGAGGGGCTTCTTATAACAGATTAGACAGGGGAAGTGCAGGAAGGTTGTTCCTGATGGTGGGTGGAGTCAAGAACCAGGAGTCGCAATGTTCCGATACAAGGTATTTTGGACTGAGATGAGGAGAAAGGTCTTTACCCAGAGACTGATGAGTCTATGGAATTCTCTGTCACAGGCTAAAATATTGTATGATTTCCAGAAGGAATTTTTGGGGTCTAAAAATAAGTGAAAGAATATGGGGGAATAGTGGGAACAGGGTACTGAGTTGAACGATTGGCCATGTTCATATTGAACAGTGGTGCGGGCGTGAGGGATTAGGTGGCCTACTCCTCTTGTTCAAGAAGGACAATTACCACCACTTTCTCCAAGGGCAACAAGCGATGGCCAATAAATATAGCCTCAGCCCACATCCTAAGAAAGAATTTTTGTTTGAAAGCCCAATTTTGCGTGCAGTAAGATCCCACAAACAGCGACGTGGTAGCAACCATAGATGTTAGCTGATAGTGATCATTGATGGATGTAAATATCAGTCAGGACATCAGGGAGAACAAAAGGATGACGATTTTATTCCTCCCTGTTGCTGTCTCTCCAAAAGACTGCCCTTCTGACAGTGCAGCTCTCACTCAGTACTGCATTGAGAGGATGTTGCCCGTGTTTTGGAGACGGAACAGTTTGCGTTTCAAAAGCTCATTCACCAAGCACTCTTGTCACTGAGCTGAACAAAGGGACACAGCATCTGGTTTGTGGTTCACCTTCACCTTAACAACAAAATATTCTTCATTAGAACACTATGTGAGCATTTCCCAAATTCCAAAAACAATTATTCTTTATCTAGCTCTATCTGTCTGAGAAAGGTCAGAAATTCGAATTGTCCAACGTGGTCGCGCCAACATCCCTCAGTGTTGCAATGCCGGGGAGGTGCAAACTTGAGCATTCTTGGTCAGTCAAGGTGCCAGAGAGTATGACTGATACTTCACCAATACACAACACCCTGGACTCGTTGTATCTGACCCTCCCCCGCCTTCAAAACTTTGTCATCTTTTGGATCTTGGGCTTCACTATTCTCTGTTACTGCTGGCTGCAGTTTAGTTTGGAAAATTTTCTGTCAGGCCTGATATGTCCAGTTGAAGATCGATCTGGAATGTTCAATTCTGAGGCCGTGGTCCTTCAATGACAAAGTTGTTTAAGGCAATTCCAATCCTGAGGCAAGACCAATTTACTGCGGCAAGGCACAAAGCATTTTCCCGAACAGGAACGTGTGGAAATGCATTCCAACTGCCAGACCAATATCAAAGTGTGCACTGAGGCCATACTGCATCAAAGTTACCAGGAAAGATCAAAGCAATCACTGAATTGCAGCTAATTGGGCTACACCCTGCATTCAGCATTTGACTGGGTCCTGGGTTTGCTAAATTTCTGATACACGCACACATACACACACACACACACACACGCACGCACACACGCACACGTGCACACGCGCACACATACACACTTGCACTTACACACACACATACACACACAAGCACAAACACAATTACAAACATGCACACACACACACTTACACACATGCACTTACACACACACGTGCACACACACATATATACACACACGCGCACACACAGACACACACACACGCACTTACACATATACACACACACACACACACACACACCCGGCCCAGATTGGTTAGCAGTTGGTTCCACCACAGCCGGAGTACTGTGTGCTGTTTCTGGTCTCCGCACTGTAGGTCGGATGTGATTGAACTGGAGTGGGTGCAGAGAGCGATATTGACTTGGATGGAGAGTTTAGTGAGGAAGAGAGGCTGGATGAGCTCGGGTTGTTTTCTTTAGAGCAGAGAAGGCTGAGTCATAGGGTCATAGAGATATACAGCACGGAAACAGACACTTCGGTCCAACTCATCCATGCAGGCCATATATCATAAGTCAGTCTAGTCCAATTTGCCAGAATTTGGCCCATATCCCTCTAAACCCTTCCCATTCAAGTACCCATCCTTTTTAAATGTTTTAATTGTATTAGCCTCCACCACTCCCTCTGACAGCTCATTCCATAGACACGCCACCCCCTACGTGAAAAAGTTGCTTCTCAGGTCCCTTTTAAACTTCTCCCCTCTCACTCTAAACCTATGCCCTCTAGCTTTCGAATCCCCCACCCTGTGGAAAAAAAACTGGACTATTTACCATATCCACGCCGCTCATGATTTTATAAACCACTGTAAGGTCACCCCTCAGCCTCTGATGTTCCAGGGAAAGTAGCCCCAGTGTATTCAGCCTCTCCCTATAGCTCAAAGCCTCCAACCTCAGCAACATCCTGAGAAATCATTTCTGTACCCTTTCAAGTTTCACAACAACTTTCTGACAGCAGGGAGACCAGAATTGAGTGCAGTATCCCAAAAGTGACCTAATCGCTGTTCTGTACAACTGCAATGTGACCTCCCAACTCCTATATTCAATGCCCTGACCAATGAAGGCAAGAATACCAAATATCTACCTGTGACTCCACTTTCAAGGAACTATGAAGTCTCTTTGTTTGGCAACACTCTCCAGGACTTTACCATTAAGTGTATCAGTCCTGCCCGGATTTGCCTTTCCAAAATGCAGCAGCTGACATTCATCTGAATTAAACTCCATCTGCCACTCTTCGGCCCATCGGTCCATCTGATCAAGGTCCCATTGTACTCTGAGGTAACCTTCTTCGCTGTCCACTTTGTCATCTAATTTAGATGTCATTTGCAAACTATCCCTCCTCTGTTCACATTCAAATCTGGACTACTCTCTCTATCCATGTCCCCCGTGATTTTAGAAACTTTTATAAGCCATCGACAAGTCACAAGTCAGTAGTGTGGTGGAATACTCCCCTCTCGCCCTGGATGGCTGCAACCCCAAGAAGCATGATACTATCTAGGACAAAGCATCCCACTTGATTGGCACCACATTCCCAAATATCCATTCCCTCCACCACCAGTCAGATGGGACCTCCCAAACATATGACCACTACCATCTGGAAGGACAAGGATAGCAGATACATGGGAAAAACCAGCCCCTGCAAATTTCCCTCCAATCAAATCACCATCCTGACTTGGAAACATATCATTATGCCTTCAGTGTCAGATCCTGGAACTCCCTCCTGAAAGGTCATAATGGGTCTACCTACAACATGAGGACTGCAGCAGCTCAAGAAGGCAGCTCATCACCAACTTCTCAAGAATGCAACGAGGGAATGGGCAATAAATGTTGGGCCCAGCCAGAGACACCTCTGTCCCATGAATGAACCTAGTGAAAAAAATATCAAGACAAAGAGGGCCAACTCGTGACGTGGAGCATGTGGTGAAGATGGGGTGTAGAGGATTGACAGAAGATTTTGGACGTGTGTTTATGCTTTGTGAAGGGGTTTGATCAAGGAATAAGCACAATCTGTTTCCAACAGCAGGAACAGTTAGGAAACAGAGGACGTAGATTTAAGGGCCTGGGAAAAACAAGCAGAAGCAACACAAAGATTAATTATTAATTCTTAATAAGTTCTTGTGGTCCAAATAACACAGTCAAAAAGGATAAAGGGCTAGTAACATTCGAAAGTGAATGGGGTAGATATTTGAAGGAGGCAAAGCAAAATGGTTTGCAAAAGGGCAGGAGATGGAGCTTAATCAAACTAACTATGTGATGGGCTGATTAGCCTCTTTTGTGGCTCTATTATCCTCTTAAATCTAATTGAATGCTTTGTTGCTACTGAGTGTCAATGTAGACAGCCCTCCCCGAGCCTCCTTCTAACAGCCAACGCCTTCCACTTATCTGAGTTCCCAGATTCTGGATTACACTGTGTTCTCTTTGTGAGATTAACCACCTCCGCCCTGCCCATTGTTTAAAACGTTGTGTCCTTTCCTCCAAACTAACTTTTCCTTGTGCAGTGTTAACGACTGCAATATATGGGAAGATCTATAGGCAGTACTTATACGCGTGTGTTTTAAGAGAAAACAAAACCACAACTTGACAATATCATTTCCTCCCCACGTTACAGCTGGGACTCAGAGTCCTCTGTCCTTAGCACAGTTGTGGGCTAACTGAAACATGCAGCATTAAAAGTGCTGGGAGATGGAAATGGGCGGACACCCAGTTTATTGAAAGAAACCAAAACTTGTTGCTTATTGATAGACTTTTATGGAGAGCTATTTTTGTTTGGATAGCTCACGAGACTGTTGCCATGACAGAACAGCACTTGCAGTTCCCCCACATCGATATGGTGACATGAGTTATTTTCTGGCATTTCCAGCCCAGCCCTTTCCTTGTTTTGGAGTGCAGAGCAGTGCAAGACTAATTTAGTGTGAAAATAGCCTTTGCATCCCCCATGATCTTAATCCCATTTTTCCAGAATGCACTGGGACACGCATCTTCTGGGCTTCCTGTCTCAAGAGCACATCATTAAAGGTTGTCATTTCTGCATTTACAGCTCTCTATGTTCACTACAGGGATTTGTTTGAGTCCATAGAGAGCCACAGCGCTGAAAAAAGGGCCCTTCAGCCCATTGAATTGAATTTAATTGGATTAGCTTCATGGTCACATGTACTCAAACGTTTACAGGTCGCTACTTACGGTGCCATATTAGCTATAAAGTTCAGAATATTCTGTACAACTTCTTAGGAAGAAAATGTTAGAAAAATAAAGGAAAAGAGAAGTTCAGCATTACAGGTTGTTGGAATCAATTGGAAAACAGAGAAGTTCAGAGCAACAGTTTTTCTAACCGGTCCACGCTGGCACCAGGCTTCAGACCACAATGATTCTTAACTCCAGACCACACTAGGCTTCACCTCGAGGCTGGGAAATCACTCTAGTGAGTCTGCACTGGTCAAAAACAAGCTATCCTAATCCAATTTCCCAGCTCTTGGAACATCGCTAGTTTTTCTCTTAAATTCACTCACGGGATGGGGGCATCGCTGGCCAGGCCAGCATTTATTGCTCATTATTGCCCATTCATTTATTAACCCTTCTGAAGAAGGGTCACCGGACCCAAAACATTAACTCTGTTTTTTCCTTCACAGATGCTGCCAGATCTGCTGAGCTTTTCCAGCAATTTCTGTTTGGTTTCTGATTTATAACATCCGCAGTTCTTTCGTCTTTTTAATTGCCCAGAGGGCACTTAAGAGTCAAACATATTGCTAGGTGTCTGGAGTCACATATAGGACCAGGCCAGGTAAGGATAGCAGATTTCCTTCCCTAAAGAATGCGATTGAACTAGATAGGGTTTTCCCTCAATGATCAGCAAAGGTTTCCTGGTCATCCTTAATTCCACATTCTTTACTGAATTCAAATTCCAACACCTGCCCTGGTAGAATTTAAACCCAGGTCACTAGAACGTTAACTGAGTTTCTGGATTATTAATCTGATGATAATACCACAAGACCATTGCCTCCCCTTGAGAAGAACACATTTAAAAGTTTCTTCAATGTGATGCGGGTTTCTGCTGTTCCCAACCTTACAGGCAATGAGTTCCAGATTCCAAGCGCCCTTGGAAAAATATCCTCTCATCCCCTCTAAAACCCCTGCCCCTTCCTAAATCAATCATTGATCCCTATATCAAGGAGAAGCTACCATACTACAGTTCAATATTTATAAAGGATCTCAATGGGTATATGAATAGGGAGGGTTCAAAGGGAGATGGGCCAAATGGGACTACATTTATTTCAGGTTTTCTGGTCAGTATGGATGAGTTGGACTGAAGGTCCTGTTTCCGTGCCGTATTATTCTATGACTTTAAATATATGCCACTTAGAGTTTTATACATCTCATAGAATCACTACAGTGTGGAAACAGGCCATTCAGCCCAACTAGTCCACATCAAACCCTGGGAGGAGCATCCCACCCAGACTCATTTCCCTACCCCTAAATTTCCCCATGTCTAACCCACCTAACCTAAACACCCCTGGACACAACGGACAATTTAGCATGGCCAATCCACCTAATCTGCACGTCTTTGGTCTGTGGGGGGAAACCAGAGCACCCGAAGGAAACCCATGCAGACACGGAGAGAATGTGCAAACAGACAGTCACCCCAGGCTGGAATCGAACCCGGGTCCTGGTGCTGTGAGGCAGCAGTGCTAACCACGGAGCCACCAAGCCACCCAATATCACTATTCAATCTCTATTTTCATAGCTGCACGGTAGAAAGTGTCCTGTTAGGATACATCACAGCTTGATTTGTGAGCAACTGCTCTGCTCAAGACTGAAAGAAATTACAGAGAGTTGTGAACGCAGCATAGTCCATCGCGCAAACAAACCTTCCATCCATTGACTCCGTTTGTATTTCCCCCTGCCTTAGGAAAGCAGCCACCATCATCAAAGACCCCTCCCACTTCCGTTACAATCTCTTCCATCAGGCAGAAGATGCAAAGGTTTGAAAACACATACCAACAGAATCAAGAACAGCTTCTTCCCTGATGTTTTGAAGGGGCCTTTCATATATTAGATTATTCCCTGTACCTTTTCTGTAACTGTAACACTGTATTCTGAATTCTATTCCATTACCCTGATAACGTAAGCTCATAAGAACTAGGAGCAGGAGTGGGCCATTCAGCCTCTCGAGGCTGCCCTGCCATTTAATAAGATCATGGCTGATCTTTTTGAGACTCAGCTCCACTCACCCGCCCACTCACCATAAACCTTAATTCCTTCACTGTTCGAAAATTTATTTAGCCTTGCCTTAAAAACATTCAGCGAGGTAGCTTCAACCGCTTCACTGTGCAGGGAATTCCACAGATTCACAACCCTTTGGGTGAAGAAGTTCTTCCTGACCTCAGTCCTACATCTACTTCCCTTTATTTTGAGGCGATGCCCTCTAGTCCTAGTTTCACCTGCTAGCAGAAACAACCTCCCTGCCTCCACCTTATCTATTCCCTTCATAATCTTATATGTTTCTATAAGATCTCCCCTCATTCTTCTGAATTCCAATGAGTATAATCCCAGTCTACTCAGTCTCTCCTCATAATCCAACCCTCTCAACTCTGGAATCAACGGAGTGAATCTCCTCTGCACCCCCTCCAGTGCTAGTATGATGTATTTATATAGGGTGTGGTTTGTCTGAATGGCACGCAAATCAATATTTTTCACTGTATCTCTATACGTACGGTAATATTCAAATCAAATCAAAACAAATCTCTTCTGTTCCAAGGAAGACAATTCCATTCTGTACAACCTTTCTTGATACCTAAACTTCTTCAGCCCAGGCAACATGCTGGTAAATCTCCTCTGCACCCTCTGCAACACATTCGTATCCCCCACGAAGACATCAGGACATTGTTGATCTTCACACTGTTACCATTAGTTCACAGCATTCTCGACTCGTGTCTAAAACTAGGCGGCATGCATTTAAGGTGATGGGGGAAAGTTCAAAGGAGATGTGAGAGACCGTTTTTTTTAACACAGAGAATGGTAGGAATGCGCTGTCAGGTGTGGACGGTGGAGGCAGATATGATAAGGGCATTTAAGAGACTTTCAGATAAGCACATGAATATGCAAGGAACAGAGGGATATGGACCAATGGCAGGCAGAAGGGATTAGTTTAACTTGGCATCATGTTCGGCTCAACGCTGTGGGCTGAAGGGCCCATTCCTGTGCTGTACTGTTCCACGTCCTCTGTTCTACTCAGCACAAGGGTGAAGGAATCCAGGGTGTTTGAAAGCCAACTAGAGAAATGTTTGACAGCGAGCATTTTGAAAAGTGGAATTGAGCAGCACTGACTGGATCAATACAAATAGCAGGAGTGATAATTGCTCAGATAATTAACGTGTATACTCATAAATTTCAAAAGGGAATTCTGATCTCCAGTGAACGTGAACAAGCAACAGGAGAGTTGGGGTAGGGAGGGGGTATAGTGCAGGCTGAGTGTGATTAATTGGGTTGTTCTTGCAAAGAGCCCAGCTAAAAGGTCTTTCTCTGAGCCAGAAGACTGGGTTCAAGTCCCACCTGCTCAAGAGATGTGTCACGACAGGTTGGAATCTGTTTTTTTGTAACTATTAATGTGGGCTTCCCTGACTGGGCCCAGCATTTATTGGCTTGCACGAAGTTGCCCTTTGAGAAGGCGGTGGGCCGTTGCCTTTGTGAACTGCTGCAGTCCATGTGCTGTAGGTAGTCCCACGATACCCTTTGGGAGGGAGTTCCAGGATTTTGACCCAGGGACGCGGAAGGAGCGGTGATATATCCATACCCCTCAATCTTGTGGCACACTGGTAGATATGATATAGGTTTTATTGCCACTTTTGCTCAAGCACAGGAGTACAGTGAAAAGTGTACAATATTTTCAGTCCCAACGCCATCTTAGGTACCAAGGTACCAAATCTTAGGTACGAAAAGAGAAAAATGAAGAAATGAGTTGAAAAATTCATTGTTACTGTAATTTCTAGTATAAAGTAGAAATAAAATTAGAAGCTTGCCATTACGATCCTTTCCTAAGCCATGAGCCTGCAGTCAGTCTATCTACGTTGGGCTTTCCTCACCAGGGCTCGCTTTGCCCCATGCTTGGCACATTTTCACCCATGCTGGGCCAGTTCCTAACCAGACTTGCCAGTCACATCGCCACTGACCATCACCTGGACTGATGCTGGGACCCAGCCACTGCCCGCTGCCTACATGATTGAGCTCTGTCAAATAGAAGAGCACTAAAAAACCCTAAAAAGTAGGGGAAGAAAATGAATAAATAAGAGAAGAAAAAAAGCAGATGGAAGGGACGAGACCTGAGCTCAAAAGCCCTATCTCTGAGCAGGTTGATTTAAATAAAACTCAAAGGATAAATATTGCACATGCTGGAAACCTGAAACCAATGCATAGCTTCTTGTAGAAATTGCAGCAAGTCAGAGTTGGCATTTTGAATCTGGTATGTTCCTGCAATGCTATGAATTCTAACGAATGACAGCACAGACTGGTTTGAGTCTCGTGTCATTTGCTTATATTGTACAACCCTCCCAGTCGCGAAGTAGGTACACTACTAGGTCGTGTGTCCAAGATGGCGGGAGCAGAGTACAACTGGGCTTTTGAAATAAATAGGGAGAGGGGGGAGGCAGATAGAAGATGGATTGTCCTTCCTCCTACCTATCTCCTCCTCCCACCTCAAGCCCCACCCCATCTCCTACCTACTAGCCTCATCCTGCCCCCTTGACCTGTCCGTCCTCCCTGGGCTGACCTATCCCCTCCCTAACTCCACACCTACACTCACCTTTACTGGCTCCAACCCTGCCTTTTTGACCTGTATGTCTCCTCTACACCTATCTTCGCCTTTATCCATCTTCTATCCACCTCCCCCTCTCTCCCTATTTATTTCAGAATCCCCTTCCCCTCCCCCATTTCTGAAGAAGGGTCTAGGCCCAAAACCTCAGCTTTCCTGCTCCTCTGATGCTGCTTGGCCTGCTGTGTTCATCCAGCTCTACACCTTATCATCTGAAATCGACTGTTTCTCATTGCAGATAATGCATCTATGAATTTTCTTGAGCTGGGCCCTGCCAAGGATCATACATAATGCTGTGGGCAATCGGTTTTCCTGAGCAGGAAGTCTATGAGATCAGCTTCTGGCTCCAGGGAAGCAGAAATAATTTTGTCAAAATGTATTTGAACCATTCTTAAGCAGGCTGTTTCTCAGAGAGAGGAGCACCCTTAAATATGGTGTGTAGGGGAAAATGAGGGAGTGTGTAACCCTAAAGATGGTGGGAGGAGTAGATAGAGCACTCCTGAATTGGTGGATATCATTCCTGGGTTAAAGTGCTCAAAGGGAACAGTGATCATATCGATTAGCAGAACAGGCTTGAAGGGCTGAATGGCCTACTCCCGCTCCTATTTCTCCATTATATGGATGGGCAATAATTACCAATGCCATCGGAGAGCACGATGGCTCAGTGGCACTGCGGCCTCACAGAGCCAAGCACCTGGGTTCAATTGAACCCTCGGGTGACTGCCTGCGTGGAGTTTGCACATTCTCCCTGTTTCTGTGTGGGTTTCCTCCCACAGTCCAAAAATAGGGTGGATTGGTGATGCTGAATTGCCCATAATGTCCAGGAACAGGCAGTCTAGGTGGGTTAGCCATGCTAAATCACCATAGTGTCCAGGGATGTGCAGACGAGGTGGGTTAACTGTGGGAAATGTGAGGTTTTAGGCATGGGGTGGGCCTGGGTGGGATGCTCATCAGAGGGTTGGTGTGGACTTGATGGGCTAAATAGCCTATTCCCACACTTTAGGAATTCAAATGCAGTTTTGTTTAAAATTCAGCACTCTGGCCTGTCATGGACACCAACCATTCATTGGTGATTGCCCACTTCCCCTGTCCCATTCCCCAGTCTGCCGTCTCACCAGCCTTGCCACTGGCCTCAACCTCTCAGGATCCCGTTGCTTGTAACGGTAAGGGTTAAAACTGCTGGGTGAAAATTTCACTTAAATGCGGAGACTCTTGTCCTGTGCAACACGTAGAAAGAGCACAGCAAGATCCCACAAATAGTTTTTTTTTGTTGTCGCTGTTGTAAGAAGTGATGGCACTGGCCAAGCCAACATTTATTGCCCTTCTCTAATTGTCCAGATTGAATTGTTGTGGGTCTGGAGTCACATGTAGGCCAGACCAAGCAAGGATGGCAGTCCCTAAAGGACATGAGTGAACCAGATGGGTTTTTCCAACAATCAGCAATGGATTCTTAGCTAATTTTAGACTCCTAATTACAGATTTTTGTTGAAATAACATTCCACCATCTGCAGTGGCAGGATTAGAACCCAGGTTCCCAAAGCATTACCTGGGTCTCTGGGTTAACAATCCAGTGATAATGCCACTAGGCTATCACCTCTACCCCATGCACAAGCTAAATTACTTTGGGAGGAGCAATAACTAATGTCCAGGGCATTAGGCTGTTTGTAGGTGGGGTTGAAGGGAGGTTGGAAATCATTGGAAACTAGGAATTAGAAACTTTAACATCCCCCAAACCTCCAACATCACCATCACCTCCACCACCTCAGAGGCAGGAGCTGTTTGAAATGGAACTAACTGCAGGCACTGGCTAGACATGCAAGACTCAGGAAAAAAGCTCAGATAGCAGGGTTGGCAGAAGTGTGCTGGAAAGTACCTTTAGCAGCGCAGAAAAAGGAAAGAGTGGATACTGATTAAACATTGAAGTATGCAGCCAAGTCAAAATGAGCATTGATTTGCATCGAGATTAAATTCCTGTTGTCTTATGCATTACATTGTGCAATACAACTTTGGGAAATCCTTCGAAGTCCCTCCTATCCTGTTAACTGATATCTGTAACTATAATCAGTGATGCGCAAAGGCTGAAATATTGTAAATGCTGGAAATCTGAGAGGCAAGCAGAAAATTCTCGAAAATATTATTGACCTGAAAGCTTAACTGTGCTGCTTTCCACAGTTACTGCACCCCACTCCTGTCCCCCACCACACGGCCCCCCAAATGTCTCCATATTTGTTCAGTTGCTAACTCTGGTATACTATTTTATGCTCATCACTGGCCAGGCTGGCATTAATAACACACTTCCAGTCGACCTTACAACTGAGCATTCTGTCCATGATGAAGTTTCTCCTACTTTGCTGTCAGTCAAGAAGTACCGGGGCATGACTCAACATTGGCAAAGGAGAGACCTGGTGGTTTAAACAGCTGAATCTCATCAATCAAGACACATTTTCTCCAAAAGGTTTGGAGAAACAGTGTCAGAATTTTGCTCCTGATAGACTTTAGGCAATCTGCAATCAACTTGTTCAGGCACGTCTCTGGGCAGGTCATTCTGACTCACAGATAAGGACATTTATCAGAGCTCCTCAGAAGCCCTTGTGCATGTCACTCGTTTTTGCATAAACCACCATCATATCACCCATTTGACAAATGGAGCACTTTTTATTTGTTCACTGGAAGTGGGCATTGCTGACAAGGTCAGCATTTATCACCATCCCTAATGGCCCAGTGTGCAGTTACGAATCAACTCTATCATTATGGGTCTGGTGTCACATGTAGGCCCAGACCAAGTAAGGACTGCAGTTTCCTTCCTAACAACATACAAGTGAACAAGATGGAAATTTACTACAATTAATTTGTGCTCAATTATGCTAGATGTTGACATTTACCATCTGACTTGAGTGGGATTCGAACCTAGGTCCCCCCAGAGCCACTCCCTGGGATTAACTGGATTAACTGTAATGTCACCAGGCCATTGCTTCCCCCTAAGCAATGAGTGAATGACAAATACTGCCTGCCAGGGGATGGGATAATTTGGAACCCTGTTGGAGTCGCAGGAAATTCAGCATGTCCTGAAGGGCCTCCATCAACTTTTGCAGATGCACAATTCTATCTGGGTGCATCACAGTTTGGTACAGCAACTGCTCTGCCCAGGACCATAAGGAGCTGCAGAAGGTTGTGTGCACAGCCCAGACCATCACACAAGCCAACCTTCCATCCATTGACTCCATCTACACTTCTCGCTGCCACAGAATGACAGCGAACATCATCAAAGTCTCTGCTCACTCCAGTTATAACCTCTTCCAAACTCTTCCTTCAAGCAGAAGATACAGAAGATTAAACACATGTACCAACAGGTTCAATAACAGTTTCTTCCCTGCTGTTATTAAACTGCTGAAGGGACCTCTCAAATTTCAAATCTAATGTTGACCTTGCTTTTGTACACCTCCTGCGCAGGCAGAACTTTGTATTCCTCGCTCTGTTCTGTGATCTGTATGTCCTTGTATTATGATCAGCCTGTAATGCACGGAAAACTGAATTTTTCACTGTACTTAGGTACATGTGACCACCATAAATCAAATCAAATGATGCTCTCCAGCCTTTGCAGTGTGCACATCTCTCTCAATGTCATTAGTGGACACCACATGACTCCCTCACAAAGGGACCCTGGACATATAGTTGCAGAATGGGGTCAGGCAGTCTGAGACTATGACCCCCTCCGCCATTCATTGCCCGGCCCTGTTGAATGGGCTAGGACCACCGATGTGCATTCCCACACCCAGGTACCAAGGAGCAAAGGCAGGAATGGAACCCAGACTTCCTGGTTTTAAGAGGTAGGGGCAGTGCCACTGCACTATGCACTACCACCACAAGTCCCCTCGTCGAATGCGCCCTGATGATAAGTCTGAAGATGTACAGGTTAGGTGGATTAGCCGTGTGAAATACAAGGTTACAGGGATACAGTACGGGAGTGGGTGTGGGCAGGATGCTGTTTGGAGTTTCAGTGTGTACTTAATGGGGTGAATGGCCTGAATGGCCTGCTTCCACGCCGTTGCGATTCCATGGTAATAAAATAATAAACGAATTTGCAGGCAGTTTCTCCAGTTTATTGCTTATTTTACAATCTCTTGGCAAATAAGCCTGATTACATCTGTTGTAGGAAAAGTTTTGGAAAGGATTATAAGAGATAGGATTTATAATCATCTAGCAAGCAACAATTTGATTGGAGATAGTCAACATGGATTCGTCAAGGGCAGGTCGCGTCTCACAAACCTCATTGAGTTTTTTGAGAAGGTGACCAAGCATGTGGATGAGGGTAGGGCAGTTGACGTGGTGTACATGGACTTCAGTAAAGCCTTTGATAAGGTTCCACATGGTAGGCTATTGGAGAAAATGCAGAGGCATGGGATTGAGGGAGATTTAGCAGTTTGGATTAGAAACTGGCTTTCTGAAAGAAGCCAAAGAGTGGTGGTTGATGGAAAATATTCAGCCTGGAGTCCGGTTACTAGTGGTGTGCCACAAGGATCTGTTTTAGGACCACTGCTGTTTGTCATTTTTATAAATGACTTGGATGCAGGCATAAGTGGATGGGTTAGTAAGTTTGCAGATGACACTAAAGTCGGTGGAGTGGTGGACAGTGTGGAAGAATGTTGCAGGTTGCAGGGAGACTTGGATAAACTGCAGAATTGGGCTGAAAGGTGGCAAATGGAGTTCAATGCAGATAAATGTGAGGTGATGCACTTTGGGAAGAATAATAGGAAGGCAGAATACTGGGTCAATGGAAAGATTCTTGGTAGTGTGGATGTGCAGAGGGATCTTGGTGTCCAGGTACATAGATCCCTGAAAGTTGCCACCCAGGTTGATAGTGCTGTTAAGAAGGCATACGGTGTGTTGGGTTTCATTGGTAGAGGGATTGAGTTCCGGAGCCGTGATGTCATGCTGCAACTGTACAAAACGCTAGTGCGGCCTCACTTGGAATATTGTGTACAGTTCTGGTCGCCCCATTACAGAAAGGATGTGGAAGCATTGGAAAAGGTGCAGAGGAGATTTACCAGGATGTTGCCTGGTCTGGAGCGAAGGTCTTATGAGGAAAGGCTGAGGGACTTGGGTCTGTTCTCATTGGAGAGAAGAAGGCTAAGGGGAGATTTAACAGAGACATACAAAATGATCAGGGGATTAGATAGGGTGGACAGTGAGAGTCTTTTTCCTAGGATGATGATGTCGGCTAGTACGAGGGGGCATAACTGCAAATTGAGGGGTGATAGATTTAAGACAGATGTCAGAGGCAGGTTCTTTACTCAGAGAGTGGTAAAGGTGTGGAATGCCCTGCCTGCCGATATAGTTAACTCAGCCACATTAGGGGCATGTAAACAGTCCTTGGATAAACATATGGATGATGATGGGGTAGTGTAGGGGGATGGGCTTAGATTAGTTCACAAGTCGGCGCAACATCAAGGGCCGAAGGGCCTGTTCTGTGCTGTATTGTTCTATGATCTATGTTCTACCAGAATCTTTGGCAAGTCACCACCATTCGCTGACCACAGCTTTCCGAAGGAGGAAGTGAAAATTTGCTCCTCCGGAGTAAGTGACGCGGGTGTTAGGCCTAAGCAATCTCCCGATGTCCGTCCCTGAAACCCTCCAGCATCCCCATTTCAGAACCACTGAGTGATCACAGAATAGGCGGCTCAGCCCTTCCATTCTGCCCTGTCACTTTGCAGTTGATCTGACAGTCATCAAAAACTTGCATTCCCTCCCACTCGGGTTACCTTCCAACTCTTCCCTTACAAAGAATCTACCCAATTCTGCCTTAAAATACGCTGAGCAGGGTGGGGGGTTTCAACCAAGGACAATTGCTTGGGTAAAAATTGTGGAAGGGGTTGGCCCTTGGCAATGCTGCTCATTTGAAGAGCCACTACTGGCACGATGGGCTGAATAGCCTACTGCCCTTTAACAACAAAGTGATTTAGTTTCGAGGAGCACCAAAAGGAGGAAGAGGGATAGTGGAGGGGTTTAGGGAGGGGCACGACAGACACTGAGGCCCTGCTACTTGGAGGTGCATTGCCGATGGTGAGACAAGACTCAAGGGTTTGTGGGGGTTCCTGCCAGCGCGGTGCAGGGCACAGGACAACTCAGACCTCGCATAGCCACCTCCATCTCAACCCCTTCACCCCACCATCCCCTGGGACAAATCATCCTTTGTGTCCCCTCCCCTTCTACTCTGTGAAGGGTAGCCTCTGAGTCTGCAGGACCCACTCTGCTGGGACTACCATTCACCGCCGTCCATAATGGATTCCGTACATGGCTACAATTCCACAAAAATCCTTTCAACAGAACTGTTAATGAAAAGGAAACTTGCTCAGTGCCTTCTATTTGAGGATCAAGTCCATCGCTGACTCCTGGTTCTTCCCACATTTCGATAATCCGAGCAGGGACTCTCCCAGAGTTGAGGCTGAAGTCCATTGGGCACCGCACCTTCCACATTTCCCATTGGAGACACTACATAGAGTCGTGGAGTCCTACAGCACAGAGAAAGGCTCTTAAGTCCACCATGTTTGCGCTGCTTAAAACAACCACCTAACGAATATGGGTGGTTCGGTAGCTAGTACTGCTGCCTCAAAGCGCCAGGGACCTGGGTTTGATATCAGCCTGAGGCGACTGTCTGAGTGGACATTCTCCCTGTGACTGTGTGAGTTTCCTCCAAAAATGTGCAGGTTAGGACCATTGGCCACGCTAAATTGTCCATAGGGTCCAAGGATCAGTGCAGGATGTGTACACATAATGCTGAGGCCCTGGGGAGTGTTGCCAGACAAAGATACCTTGGGGCACAGGTTCCCAGTTCCTTGAAGGCAGAATCATAGGTTGATAGGAGCGTGAAGAAGGCGTTTGATGCCTTCATTGGTCAGTGCATTGAGTATAGGAGTTGCAAGGTCATGTTGTGCTTGTACAGGACATTGGTGAGGCCACTTTTGGAATACTGTGTGCAATTCTGACCTCCTTGTTATAGAAAAAATGCTGTTAAACTTGAAAGGGTACAGAAAAGATTTACAAAGATGTTGCCAGAGTTGGACGGCTTGAGTTATAGAGAGAGGCCGGGGTTATTTTCCCTGGAGCTTCGAAGACTGAGGGGTTACATTCTAGAGGTTTATAAGCTCATGAGGGGCATGGATAGGGTGAATAGCCAAGGTCTTTTTCCCAGGATAGGGGAGTCCAAAACAAGAGGGCATAGGTTTAAGGTGAGCGGGGTAAGATATAAAAGGAACATAAGAGGCAACTTTTTCACACAGAGGGTGGTATGTTTTGGAATGAGCTGCGAGATGGGAATAGATTAATTTAGGATACTTGGTTGACATGGACGAGTTGGACTGATGGGTCTGTTTCTGTGCTGTACATCTCTATGACTCTATGACAAGCAGATCAGCCACAATAGTATAGAATGGAGGCCCAGAGAAGGCACGCTTGGCTAATACCAGGTATGGAAGGACTGTCTTATGAGGAGAGGTTGAGTAGATTTGCCCTGTACTCATTGCAGTTTAGAAGAACGAGAAAAAGGTGACCTTTTTCAAACATGCAAGATTCTTAGGGGACTTAGCAGGGGAGCCATGGAGAGCTCTGTTTTCCCCTTGTGGGAGAGTCTAGGACCAGAGGCTATAATCTCAGGATAAGGGGTCACCCACTTAAAATTGAAATGAGGAGGAATTTGTTCTAGCAGAGGGTGGGGGTGAATCTGTGGAATTCTTTACTGCAGAGGGCAGACGAGGCTGGGTCATTGAGTATATTCAAGTCTGAGATGGACAGAGTTTTAATCAGCAAGAGGGGGGAGGTGTGGAGATCAAGGGTTTTGGGGGAGTAAAGCAGAAAAATGGAGCTGAGGATGATCAGATTAACCACAATCTCATTGAAAAGTGGAGCAGATTAGATGGGCCGAAGTGCCCACTTCAGCTCCTACATCTTATAGCACTATAAATCCTCACACCCAGCTTCCTGTAAGAACTCAGTTCCATTCTCCCAGGTTCTCCGTTTCCGCCGCATCTGCTCCAACAATGCCCACTTTCTGCAGGGCGTCCTCAAAAGTGCCCACCTTTTTCCTTAACAGAAGATTCCCCATGACAGAGCCTTCAGCCATGTCTCACCCACTTCCTGCACCTTGGCCCTCACTTCTTCCCTTTCGTCCAACAGCAATGATAGGGTCTGCCCGCTCCTCACTTTCCAATCCACATCCAAAGGATCATCACCTGCCATTTCCATCACCTCTCACCCGGTGTCACCACTAAACACACATTCCCTTCGCCTGCACAGGGACAATTCCTTCTGGGACACCCTGGTCCTCTCTTCCTCTACTCCCAGCACATTCCCACACTCTCCACGGCACCTTCCCCTGCAATCACAGAAGGTATAACACTTGCACATTTACTTCGTCCTTCTTCTGTATCGAAGGCCCCAGATACAGCTTCCAGGCGAAGTAGCATTTTACCTGTACTTCTCTCAATCTAGTCTACTGCATTCGCTGCTCACAATGTTGCCTCCTCTGCATTGGAGGAGACAAAATGCAGACTGGGAAACTGCTTCTGATTTATTGTTTGCTTGCAAAAATGACCCTGATCTTCCTGTTGCCTGCCACTTCAACACAGCTCCCTGTTCTCTGGCCAACATCTCTCTCAGGCTTGCTGCAGCGCTTCAGCAAAGCTCAGCGCAAGCTGGAAGAACAGTGTCTCATTTTCCGCTTGGGGACCCTGCAGACTCCAGGACTCAATATTAGTTCAATAACTTTATTTCCAAGCTTCCATGTTTTTTATCCAACCCTACATCTGGTCTAATTATGATGCGGTTTGTTATAAACACAGCCTACCCATTCTCCTCTACTGTTAGCTCTCATTGCCACTTATTCAACTCCTCTCCTACCCTGGCCCAAAATCAATAATCCTACCCCTTCCACATATCTTCTTCCATCTCTACCTATCCGTTCATTTCTTCACAACTACCACTGCCACCAAAACCCTATCCCACAATCTCATCTTCAGCACGAGTCCAACTTCTTCCTCACTGATGAAGAGTCATCAGGTTCGAAATGTTAACCCTGGTTTCTCTCCCCACAGATGCTGCCAGGCTTGCTGAGTTTCTCCAGCACTTTCTGCTCTTATTTCAGATCACCAGCGTCCGTAGTTCTTTGAGTTGTGTCACCAGAACATTGCCTGGGCTGCAGAGTCTCCGTTATATGAGCAGAGGTAGGATAGACTGAGGTTGTTTTCCTGTGGAGTTGAGACGTGATTGAGATGTATCCAATGAAGAAGGGCAAAGACAGAGTAGACAGGAAGAAACTCTTTTGATGACGAGATCAATGACAGCGGGCATAGATTTAAGGTAAGATACAGAAATTATCAAGTCTTACCAGACCGTAGGGCTGTTGTCTCATTAGAGAGAGCAAGTGTCTGGTGGTGATTTAACCTGAGTGCCACCATGCCTCAAGCAAGGGGAGAGTTGAGAAGGAGAGATGTCCGTGGGAACATCAGCCGGTGATGAGAATTGAACCCATAATGCTGGCGTCACACAGCTTCACGAACCAACCATCCAGCCAACTGAGCTTAACTGAGTCCAGAGGGTGAAGTTGGAACTGTGGATTTTGGGACTCATTGCCTGTAAGGGTGGTAAGAGGCATAAACCCTCATAACATTTGAAGAAGTATTTAGATGCACACTTGTGATGACAAGGCATGCTGGGTAATGGAATTAAAATAGCTAGTTGCAGACTGGATGGGCCAAAGGGCCTGTTTCTGCGCTGTATGCCTCGATGACACTATGACTTGGCCTCTTCAGCGATTTGTGTGGGGGGGTTGTACTCAGACAACTCCCCCTCTTCCCCTATTTCTGCATCCCTTCAAAAAATCAACTAAAGTTTCCCCAAAGTGAGTCAGATGGCTGAATGTTCAATTGAGGAAATTGCGAACTCTCTGGGTAGTTGATACCCACAGGACAGGGAGATGGGATGAGGTGGCTGCAGGAAACGGTCTGATATCTGACAGTGAAGAGGTTTGCAAGTTTAGTCTGGCAAAATTTCCTCGCTGTTTCCTTTCAAACCTGCCTCTCATGAAAAGGTCCTCATGGTATCATTACAGTGAGTGCTGCTTATGGCTCTCAGTCAGTATTAATCCCTTCAGGCTCATCGGTAACAATTACCCACATGTCACCAAAGTTGCATCATCCTATTCTCTGTATTGAACCTCATCTACCACTGCTCTGGCCACTCCGGCAACTGGTCAATGTCCAGTTGGAGTTTCACACTGTCCTTCACATGGTTCGCAATTCTTCCAATTAGGTTATTGGGCCAGTTAATGCAGCTATTCTTATCCGTGTCTGTAAGACTGCCAACCACATCCTTGTAACCTGTAAACAGTTGTTAAGAAGCAATAGGCTATATCTTGCTCATGACAAAAGACTTCTATGCGGACCAGGAGATACTCTCATCCACTTTAGACCCCATAGCCCAGCATCGCAGAATCACTCGAGTGTGAAAGCAGGCCATTCGGCCCATTGAGTCCACACTACCCCTACAAAGAGAATTCCACCCCGACCCACCCCATCCCTGCATTTCCCATGGTTAATCCAACGAGGACCCTATTGGGCAATTTAGCAATCCACCTAACCTGCACATCTTTGGACTGCTGAGGGAGGAAACGAGAGTAAACGCACGCAGACACAGGGAGAGCGTGTAAACTCCACACAGACAGTTGTCCAAGGCTCAAATTGAACCCAGGACCCTGCTGTTGTGAGGCAGCAGTGTGAACCACTGAACCCAGCAGGAACATATGGGTGGAAGTTATTGATGGCAATAGTTTATGTAACAGGACTGTCACTGGACTGGTCATCAAGGGGAAAAATTCTCTGGAGACAGCAACTGGCTAAATTTATACTCAACTGATACAAGATGAACATAAGATCAGACAGCGATGGTGAAATTATTACAAGTTGCCATTAATTTCACTGATATCCTATGAGGGAGGTAAGTCAGTCTGCCCTCTGTGTGATTCATGGCAGTGTTGGTGTTCATGAAAATAGAATGGAGCTTCCCAAGGGGAGTGGAAAGGGTCAAGTTACGAACTCCAAGGCAACAAAGCCTGGCTCCCCAAATTCCTTTTCTCCCTTCGTCAATTGTCAAACTCTGAAACGGAGTGACAGTGGGCCAGGTTTTGAGTTTGAGAATTCAATTGGGGACGGGCAACAAGTGTTGGCTTTCCAGTGATGCCGACCTCCCATGGGCTATCCACTTTAGTGCCCCCCCCCCAACTATGTGGGCATCGCACTGGCACCCCAGCAACTTTGAGCAAACCCGCGTGGGACTTTGGGATTTAAATGCATGAATGACATCCTGTAGTCTTCACCCTTCTGGACTCTTGAGTGTCGCAATGGATGCTGAAACAGAACTTAGAGACAGCATCCTGATGTCCAGTCACCAAATCTGTCCAAACAGCTATCAAATCCCCCATCCTCTCCAATTGAGTTGAGTTTTATTACCAGCAAACGCAGAAGCTGGCTTACTGATTCCTGGGATATTGGAAAATGCTGGATTAAAACATTCACATAATTCCTGAATAATCGATTGACATTTGAAATGTGATTAACTTTATTCGAGTTGGGTCTTGAAAAGTGCAATTATGTGTTGGAGATAAATAAAGTTATCAGGAAACAGTCTCTAGAAAGAACACTCTATTTCCAGTTTATGAGTCACTGAATTGAGATCAAAAGGCCTTCCACAGGGGATGAAGGCTCATTGTTTGTGTAAGGCAGTCTCCCTAATCTTGTTCCATCTGCCATGTACGATATCACATCTCTCCTGGGATCAATTTGACCTTTGTTTAGGGAACTCACATTTCTTATTGTTGGAAGGCTAGGCCTGTTCAACACGCATTTGAACATGTGCTTTGGAAATGCTTGTAGACTGACTTGTGTGTGTGTGTGTGTGTGTGTGTGTGTGTGTGTGTGTGTGTGTGAGAATGTATAGCTTTTATGTGTGTGTGTGTGTGTGTGTGAGAATAAGTGTATAAATATGCGAGGGTTTGTGTGTGCTTATGAGTCTGTCTGGCTGTTTATTTGTGTGAGAATGGGAGCTTTGTGTGTAATGCAATTTTCTATGGCGATTTTCCATAGCGTGATTTTCTATAACATGGGGTTATATAAGAATTCGACCATTGCATTATAGCAGAAATACCTGTACATGTGTGTGTCAGCAACTGTGTGTGTGTGTGTGTGTGTGTGTGTGTGTGTCTCTCTGTCTGTCTGTCTGTGTATCAGTCCGTGTGTTTGCCTGAAAATGTGTGTGTGTGTATAACTGTGTGAGAGTTTATGTGTGTGTGTGTCTGTTTGTGTGTGCATGTGTGCGAGTGTGTGAGTCTTTGTGAAAATGTGTGCGTGTACGTTTGCCTGTGTATGCGTATGTGAAGCCTGTGAGTCTATGAGTGTGTGAATGTGTGTGTGTGTCCCTGTGTATGAGTCTATCAAAGTCTGCGTGTGCGTGTCTGTGTGTGTGTCTGTCTGACTGTGTATGCGTGTGTGTGTGTGGATGTGTGTCTGTGAGTGTGAGAGTCTGTAAAAATGTGTGTGTGTCTGTCTAGAAGTGTGTGAGAGTCTGTGTGAAAATGTGTGTGTGTGTCTGTCTAGAAGTGTGTGAGAGTCTGTGTGAAAATGTGTGTGTGTGTGTGTGTGTGTGTGTGTGTGTGTGTGTGTGTGTGTGTGCGCTCATGTTGATATTAAGGTTTTAAGAGTTTTGTCCTGTTTCTTTCATGAAGAAAGGTTGAGACGGAGGTGCCAAACAACATGCTTAAAGCCAATAGAGCAAATAGCCTGTGAGGCTATTATTTTGTTTAGCATTTCAATCGAGTTACTGTGAAGCGAATTCTTTGTTTTTAATTTAATTTGTCTGTAGTATAAACGTAAAGTGTATTATGGTTAAAGTTAAGTAGTTTTACGGAGCAGGAGATGGGCTTTCAGCAATGATAGTCCCTGGAAGAGTAGGCACGATGGGCCAAATGGTCTTCATCCATTCCTGAGCTAATCTGTGATTCTGTGAATGGTCCTCATGGCATCATCACAGTGGGTGGTGTTTATGGCTCTCAATCAGTATTAACCCTTTCACACCCATCAGTGACAATCACCCAGATGTCACCATTTATCCCAAAGGTCAGTGGGCTGGAGCAGGCTCGATGGGCTGAATGGCCACCTTCCTGAGCTGTAACTTTGCAGTACCTCAAAGGGGCCGACATGGGAGGCAGATGGACCCATTCATTTGTAGGAGCTAGCTCTTGAGGATAAAACTGGGAGCAGTTAATGTATGGCCAGACATTTGGAGGTGGGTTACATCAGATTGTGGACAGGATGGAGACTGGAGGAAGGAAGATTGGGGCACAGTGCTGGACATTCAAATCAAGCTGTGTGTTCCAGTATGACCTAAGTCACTTTGATCTGAGAGATAGGATTCCCCGGGGCAGCTGTTCATGAGAGACAGGTTTGAAAGCGAACAGCTAGGAAATACTTCCAGACTAAACTCGCAAACCTCTTCAATGTCAGAGATCAGACCGTTTCCTGGAGCCACCTCATCCCATTGCCTTGTCCTGTGGGAATTAGCTGCCCAGGGAGTTCGCAGTTTCCTCAATTGAACATTCAGCCATCCAACTTTCTGTGGGAAAACTTTTGTTGGTTTTTTGAAGGAATGCAGAAATAGAGGGAGAGGGAGAGTTGGCTGAGTGCAATCCTCATACAAAAGTTGTTGAAGAAGCCAGATCATTGTGTCATTGTGTACAGCACAGAAACAGGCCCTTTGGCCCATCAGGTCTGTACTGGTCAAGAACAACCCCCTAACTATTCTCTGGCCCAGGCAACAACCTGGTAAATCTCCAACTACCCCCTCTTCAATGCTGTCACATCCCTCCTATAACGTAGATTCCAGAGTTACGCGGAACACTCTCACCGTGATCTAACCAGCGTTTTATACAGTTCCGGCATCACCTTCCTGCTCTTAAAGTCCACACCTCAGCTAATGAAGACAAGTATTCCATATGCTTCCTAAACCATTTCACCACTTTTGTTATATCAGCATGCAAATTAGGGCCATGCAAGCATTCATAGGCCATTCAGCCCCTCAAGCCTGCTGCAACATTCATCATGGCTAATCTGATTTTACCCTCAAATCCACTTTCCTTCCTGATCCTAATAACCTTTCATCTTAAACCCTCCCCTCACAACGTGCTTAACAGGAGGCTGTTTACTACAGCCTTAAAAATATTAAGAACTCTCTCTCTCTTTCCGCTGCCTTTTCAGGAAGAGAGTTCCAAACAATCTTGACCCTCTCAGAGAAAGGAAGAATTAAACTCTGTTTTAAATAGGTGACCCCTGATTTGTTATACAATGGTCCCAACTAGCTCTATGTTCTCCCATGAGAGGAACCATCCTCTCTGCATCCATTCGGTCAAGGCCCCGCAGGATCTGACCTGTTTGAATTAAGTCCATGTGTGTCTGTGTGCCTGGGGGTTTAAGTGTGCGCCTGTGTTCTTGTGTATGAATTGTGTCTGCGTGTGTGTGTTTCTCTGCGTGTTTGTCTCTGTGTGTGTGTGTGTGTCTGTATGCATGTGTGTACAAGTCTATGTGCTTCCTGTAAGTGTGCGTGTCAATCTGTCTGCATGTGTGTCTCTGCGTCCATGTGTGTGTGTGTGTGTGTGTGCGCACGCATGTGTGTTTGTCCATGTGCGAATCTGCATCCACGCGTGTGTTCGTGTGTGTGTGTATGTGTATATGTGTGTGTTGTGTGTGTGTAACTCTGTGGGTGTGTCAGTGTGTGTGAGTTCTTGTTTGTCTGACTGTCTGACTGTGTCTGTGTGTCAGTGTCCATGTGTGTGAATCAGTGCTCATGTCTGTGTGTGTCTATGTGCGAGACTGCGTGTGTGTATCTCTCTCTATATA
This sequence comes from Ginglymostoma cirratum, assembly GCA_024137785.1. Lineage (NCBI taxonomy): Eukaryota > Metazoa > Chordata > Chondrichthyes > Orectolobiformes > Ginglymostomatidae > Ginglymostoma > Ginglymostoma cirratum. The sequence continues at coordinate 103,956 of JAHRHZ010000141.1, read as the reverse complement.
AGTATGTCTGTATCTGTTTGTGTGCATGCGTATGTGTCCATATGAAAGTCTGTGTGTGTGTGTGTGTGTGTGTGTGTGTGTGTGTGTGTGTGTGTGTATGTGTGTGTGTGTGTGTGTGCACGCGCCCCACTTCAGAACCGAGCAATTCTGCCAAGCTGCTTACTGAAAGAGAACTCCCAACGCTGGAACTGGCTGTTTCTCTGTGAAGACTCCCCATGAGGTTGTCTGCAGATGTGTCTCTACACACATGGGTTTTGTAATACAGGACTCGGAGAAAGAAGAGCTGAAGATTCATGCCAGACAGATGAGTCTGCATTTGAGATCTGCAAGGCTTGTACAGGGCCAACAATTACACCAGGGCAAGTTGAAAGACTGGTAAAGAGGTCAAGCTCAGTTGCAAGTTCACCTTGTGTTAACCAGTCCTAAAGTAGGGTGTCCAGTGGCATTGTACATAAAACTGGCACCTGCCCAAGTCCGGATGGTGAGTAGCTTGGAGGGGACATGCAGAGGATGGTGTTCCCATGTATCTGCTGCCTTTGTTCTTCTAGATAGAAGTGCTTGTAGATCTGGAAAGTACCGTCTAATGGATCTTTAGTGAATTTATGCAGTGCATCTTGTAGATGGTAAACACTGCTGCCTCTGACATCGATGGTGGATGGAGTGGATGTGGTGCCAACCAAGTGGGCTGCTTTGTCCTGGATGGTGTCGAGCTTCTTAAGTGTTGTTGGGGCTGCACCCATCCAGGCAAGTGGGGAGTATTCCATCACACTCCTGACTTACATCTTGTCAAGAATCAGGTGAGTCACTCACTATGGTATTTCTAGTCACCGACCTTCTCCTGGAGCCACCGTATTTATGTGGTGAGTCCAGTTGAGTTTCTGTGAATGGTAAGCCCAAAGAATTTGATAGTTAGGGAATTCATTGTGGGCAATGCAATTGAATGTTATGGAATGCAGGTTAGATTGTCTCTTATTGGAGATGGTCATAGGCTGGCATTGTGTGCCCAAGCCTGGATATTCTCTAGATCTTGTTGCATTTGGATATAGACTACTTCAGTATATGAGGAGTTGCGGATGGTGCTGAATATAGTATAGTCAGAGAGCAAACTCACTTCTGGCCTTATGATGGAGGGAAGGTCATTGATGAAGCAGCTGAAGATGGTTGGGCCTAGGAGACTGCTCAGAGGAACTCCTGCAGAGATGTCCTGGAGCTGAGATGGCTGACCTCCAACAATAAGAGGCAGTATTTTAAGGTAAGGTAAAGCAACATCATTGGAAATGAGGGGTAAAGCATTGGTCGGAATTAAACCTGGAGGATGGTTGTGTTAATCACAGAGTCATGGCGGTCTACAAAACAGAGAAAAGGCCTTTTGACTCATCTAGAATGCACCGGTCAAAAACAACCTCAGGCCGAATAAATTGCAGAAATCAATTGCCCACCTAAGGGGTTCAATGGGGTTAAAGGTGGGCAGGCTTCCTGATGCATCAGATGCCACACCCTCACCCCTCCAATCCCCTTTTATTATGGGGTGTAACTCAGAAGAAGGTGGGGAGACACCAGACTGGCTACATGCTTCATTTTACACGTCCCCTCCCCCACATTGAAGGGTGCGGCAGAGGGGATGGGAGTGGGAAACAATTCCACCATTGAAACCAAGATAACAAGGCGTGGGGCGGGATGAACACAGCAGGCCAAGCAGCATCATAGGAGCAGGAAAACTTGACGTTTCGGGCCTAGACCCTTCATCAGAAAATAGTTCGGCAGTTGGAAGAGTGGTGACGTGGAATGCCTTATCAAACTGGAAGCAAACATTAGCTTCAAAAGTGAAAACGTTTGCACTTATTGTAGTATGATAAGTCGCTTTCTCAGTCCGTAACGACATGTACAAGTGCTCACGTGTCAAGGTTAAAATTGTTGTTGTTTTGGATTAAAACCTCTCAACTCTTGATCTGAGAACTGGTTCTCACCTCCACAAGGAATGAAGCGGCAGATGCAAAAGCTTACAAAGAACATTACAAATAAAAGCACTCCCTCTATTTATTGCTTCCTGCAGCCTCGATCATGATCCCGATCTCTGTAACTTCCTCCACCCCTACTACACCCCTCCCTATCTCTGTAACCCTCCCCCAGCCCCTACATCCCCTCCCTATCTCTGTAACCTCCTCCACCCCTACTACACCCCTCCCTATCTCTGTAACCCTCCCCCAGCCCCTACATCCCCTCCCTATCTCTGTAACCCTCCTCCAGCCCCTACATCCCCACCCTATCTCTGTAACCCTCCCCCAGCCCCTACATCCCCTCCCTATCTCTGTAACCCTCCCCCAGCCCCTACATCCCCTCCCCATCTCTGTAACCGTCCTCCAGTCCCTACATCCCCACCCTATCTCTGTAACCCTCCCCCAGCCCCAACACCCCCTCGCTATCTCTGTAACCCTCCTCCAGCCCCTACACCCCCTCCCGATCTCTGTAACCTCTTCCACCCCTACACCCCCTCCCTATCCCTGCAACCTCTTCCA